>JXSR01S001399.1:62056-77908 GCA_000969725.1 Ophiothrix spiculata
TAAAGGATCAAAAGTGATCCTTAAAGGATCAAAATAAAATGATCCCGAAAAAGGATCAAAAATTTGATCCCGGCCTTCTAAGAGTGTATGCTTCTTTAATACTTACACCTCGCACAAAAAGAAACGCACATGTCTTTAGATCGGCAGTGTGTTAATTAGGTATTCAAACATGCTACAGAGTTGTTCATCGCTAATCAACAACGATGCATCCATGCGTCTGCGTATTTTTTATCGCGCGAGGGTGGCTTTAGCCACCCGAGTGTGATAAAAATACGCCGACGCATCGGATTCATCGGATTCATCGAAAATCTTTATCAAAACGTATGAATTAAATTCTAAATGTTTTCAATTTAACATATACTAATCTCAATAAAAAATACTTTGAAGAATCTGAAACAAAATGCTAGTTTTTAAATGATTGTTGCTTTGTCGTTTTCAACTGTTCCCAAGCACCAGTCCTTGCACGTACTCAAGTTCCCGACGCGTGATGAACAGTGCGCCGATTTAGGTGCACGGCGTAAACGCACCTCCGTGTACGCTGTGCCATGCGTGACGCGCTTATTTGAATATCAACTGTGGATTCATCACTAATCAACAACGGCGTGCTCCCGTATAGGAATATACGGTGAGTTGTTGAAAGTCTGATGATTCTGTGTGTCTGTTAAATATGCAGCCATATAAAACTACGTGGTCATTTTCCAAATATGCACCTAACTCAAATTTAACCCTTTTCGTGGTCAAAATTTGACCACTATTTTTGAGTTAGGTGCATAGTTGATACTTGACCCAGGAAAATGACCACGTAGTTTTAAGAGAGAGGGGCCGATATCTTGGTCTGCCATTCAACCAAGATATCGTGATTTGAGTACCGGTATCACTATTTTCATCAGTGTGAATCATTCCGACTTCTATACAGTAGGACAGCCAGCGGCCTTTTGCGTCAAATTATTAAACATTACGCGATGTCCCGCGTAGCCTTACGCAGCAGTTTTGGCAAGCAGAAATAACCCGAAAAGGTCAAAAAAATTCAAAAAATATCGTTTTCGAATTCGCATTCTTGAAAACAAACGCTCTTAACGGGGTTATGTTGCAAAAACTTCAAATTATATTGTTTTATAAAAATCATTTAGATTGAAGATGTTTTAATACTTGATCATAACACTTATGTCCAAAAGTAACTCCAAGAAAACTCCTCATAATTACCTTCAAAACCGATCCAGCCGAACTGCGTTTCATCTATATTTTCAAAACTACGAGGTGCCCATCTCTGAATTTCTGGAAATATAAAGAACTATTGCTGATCTACAACCTACTCTTATTAGTTTTTCCAAAATCGCGTTGGATATTTGACAAGAAAGGATTTTGTTGATATTTAATTGATTCTCTATATCATGTCGCTATTTTTACCCCATCAACCTATACTTCTTAAGTTTGGGCGATCGCGTTCGCGTAATTACAAGGGTAAACGCGTAACATTTTCCGCGTTGCGCTACTCCATGCGGGTTTTCTAAGCATCACGCAGAGAAAATTACGCGTTTAACTCTCAAAGACAGGTAAAAATGGCCGTAAAATAAGTTAATCGAAGGCTTATGTTATGGTTATTTATTGTTAATTTCATGCTTTCCTGGAGGGTGCCCATCTCTGGAAATAGGCGGCTTTTATAAATCAAAGTTTGTTCTGATGAATTAAAATAATGTTGAATACTGTAAAGCGTTGGATATTTTTCTATTCAAAGAACAAAAATGTAAACAAACTATTTAGTTTCAAGTCGTAATTTTACAACAAAAACTTTGGATGAAGATTTTACAATTATTACTGAACTATATTTGTAAAGAAAATATTGGTTTGAAAGAGTATTTCCTGAACTTTAATGTGATAACTTTAGAAATCCAGGTCGATAATCAGAATTGTTTTTATTGCTTTAAGAAAACATTTCAAAATATCGCGGGAATCAACATCATCTTCGACCCCAAAAGTGCGCAGTTCAGCGCTGCAAAGTCCCCGTGTTTAATAATTTTGTCGGCATCCTTTGATCTTGCGTTTTGGCTGTCCTACTGTATAGTGCCTCCCACAGTAAGTGACAGAATGGTTTATTTTCTTGCAAACCTTTAGCTGTTTAGCAAGCTTTGCTGTCTGAATTCTCGACCCTTTTTTCCAATACAATTTATGTCTCAATTGAATAATGCAATATCATCCTGCAAAATGCCTGATCTACCACTAAATTAAATATGTTCGTTACAGCACCATTCTGCCAACAATATAACTGATCTACAACCAGGTTTGTGTGCATCAAAATATATAGGACATTTTTGGACTTAATTGGTAAATTTAAAATATGAACACTACAAATGTTTCTGTATAATAAACTTACATACCGGTATATAGGAATACGCAAAACAGGCACATTTGAACAAAAGCATCAGTAAGGTCTCATAAGACATTCTATCTGAGATTATATATTTGACAGCACGTTCACATTTTTCACTGAAACATGAAGATTTTCTAATATAATATTAATTACGGAACAAAAGCACCAATAATAAGGTGTCATTAATATTTGACCTGAGATAATACTTGACAACACGTCACGTCTTTCACTGAAACATCAATACAATTTTATTACATGCATAGGCCCTATATTCTAGCGATATGACGATGTGTCTTCACGTTGGTATCCGTGTAGGTTATACGGCTTTGCAATCTTTCTGTAGAATCTGACTCATTTAGTATCTTCTTGCAGTTCCCTTTTCTTAATCACAGTGATTGATGGGTCCTACAGACAATGACAGATATTAGATATAGTATTTACAAATTGATGATGCTTTGAACATTTGAACATCGGTATTATATTTAGCTGTTATGTTAAACAAAATCTTGTACGTTGTAACCCCGGGTTGTAACGTTCTGAATATATATAGTTATTGTACTTAATAAGTTTTACTGAAAAAATAAAGTTTTTAGAGCCTTTAGAGTTGCAGTACGACTCTTGGTTTAAAAGCTATTAACATTATGTGCAGTTAACTTTTGGACACCCTGTTTTGGAAAAATCGTTATCCCACAGTCATAAGCAACTGCATCTCTGAGAAAACACCTTAACACTTAAGTGGTCAAGGTCCTCCACATACCCGTTAGTGGTCAAGGGGAACCCAACACCGAACAAGCATTTCCGCGAAGAAATTTTATGTTGAAACTCTGGTCACAGGTAAAGTACTTGAAAAGAACCAAAACAAAGGACAAAATTCGAAAATCGGACAAACCGTTTCAAAATGGCGGCCAAAACAAAATTTCCGTGTTGCATCAAATTTTTCACGCCAAAGATTTGAAAACCCACTTCCAAATGGAATTTTTCAATAAAATTTGGCTCATATTTGCAGTATATAAGTATATAAGTACAAATACATTCCTGAAATAAAATTTGAAAAAAGTTGTTTGTTTACGATTTTATTGGCAAAATCAATTTGAAGAGCGCCCTCGAAAATGCTTATTTATGCTAATTAGCATTTTTTTTTTGCCACCAGGTGAAGGGTATGGTAAAGTTAGACAAATACATAGAAGGGCTACGATCTCTCATGAAATATTTACCAAACTCATTAAAATTATATTCACCAAACTCTAAATATTTTATGTGAGGAGCGGAGTAGATCTAGAATATCTGCCCAATGCTACCACCAAGTCAGATAACCGTCTTAGCAAAGATTCCGAGATTCCATTTCGAACCTGGGCCCAATGCGTGCGAGACGAGATCGCTAACCACCACACTACGGCGCCCCTCTATGTTGGGTCCATATGGACCCCCCCCCCCCCCTTGACCACTTAAGTGTTAATACTTAAGTGGGCAAGGTCTGACACATGCCCGTTAGTGGTCAAAGGGGGGTCCAAATGGACCCAACACCGTAAGAGCGCTTTCGCGAAGAATTTTTACGTTTAAATTGAATTAGTAGAATATTCTGCTAATTCCATGGTCCTTCATATATTAAACTTGATAATTTACATACCTTTTATATCGCACGGCAATGACAACTACAATGATGAATACGAGAATCACAATCACTGCAATAATTGCTATAAAAACTGCTGAAAGCATGCCAGAAGGAAACACTAAGGAAAAACAAAAATAAAGCAATTATTTATTAGTCACACAAAATGTGTTATTATTGAATATATCTCTCTTTTCCCAGCTTTTTTATAACATGGTACTTGTCAACATGTGCCTCATTTCTAATGACCACGTCAAAATTAAAATTACAGGGTGTCTAAAAATTATCTGACATTTTTAAATGTTAATAACTTTATAACCAAGAATCTTATTGCAACTCTAGACATACCTATTGAAAGAGGAGACTTGAAGAATTATTTTGGAACCAATCATGATGCAATTACCAATAACATTTTAAAAATCAGTTTTTAATGTAAATTACATAAACATAAAGAACTCGTTTTCATATTGAGAAGAAAAATTTATATGTGACACACATGTTAGGGAGTAATAAATGTTTGAAGACCTAAGGATCATTTATGAATATTTGAATAGTCTAGACAGCTAAGCAGGTTTTACGATGCTAACAACAAAAAGATGACTTTTCTTAACGTTTTGTCCTAACAATAATAACGTAATGCTCATTAAGATGTTTCCTTTTATCAAACATGTCAAATTTATCCATATTTCAAGAATGCTTCTCTTTAAATAGTGAACAACAGCAATACCACAAAACACACACAACAAAGTGTCACTCACAGAGGCATTTTAAATTACTGCCGTTTGTCAAGATCAATCTGCTTGGTGTTTCAGAATATGTTCTACTATGCCTCTTTGCAAATTTGTACATTTTCCGACTCTAAAGACGACACCGTTTTAGATAACGTTTGTTTGCGTTCTTCCTGGTCTTGCTAATTTAACTGGCAATGTTCTAGGCCAGGGTTTCAGCTGTGACTGTTAGATAACCGCAAATAAAATAAGTGGGCAGACTTAAATCGTGAGAGTGAGGGACCAGGACTTGAACACATTGATGAAGCCATATCTGTTTTGTCGTTAAGGCATCGTCCTGGTGACAGTGGAATGACAACAGTGAATGGTAAAGTGTTTCAACACTTTCCACTTACTTACACACCATCTTGTTATCTTACAAGGTTGCTGATTGCATCATGCTTGGTACCAAAATTATTCTACAAGTCTCCTCTTTCAATTCATATGTCTAGAGTTTTAATGCGATTCGTGGTTTTAAGGTTTTAAAATGTGCAGTTAATTTTAGACATCCTGTAAAAATCAAAATGACAATCAAATTAATATCATGAAACGACATTCATTCATGTTAATTTGGTATTAATGATAATTGAAAATATTCAACTTTTCAATTTCTATAACAGAATAAAGCGTGAAACTAATAGCTACTAATAGTGTGTGAGAGTTGTTAGCCTATACTTTACTATACAACCCGGACAATAAGAACGGGGGACTAACATTCCTGCTACACCGGTCTCTCAAATATACGTCATTTGAAAGCTCACGCTATGGAGAATTCAAATATGCCTATAATGTATGTATTACTCGAATTTGAAATTTTAAGACAGATCAAGCACTACATGATTATAAAGTTACATGTCATACACACCGTTGCATTTAATTCCGATATCCATGGAATGGTCGCATGTGACAGCACCCCAAGCTGCATGACGACAGGAGTCGATACCAGCCTCTCTGCCCTCACAGTTGACTCTCTCCAGCCAAATGCGACCTTCACCTGGTCCATATTGTCTTGACACTTCTGCTTTCCCTCCATCAACTCCAATCTGTTCACAAACAACACTGGGTAACTGCTCATAATTCCAGTCTTTTTCATGGCAAACTGTTCCCCATTCATCTTGGAAGAACACTTCTAAACGACCTTCGTATGCACTTTTTCCACCAACCAAACGGATTAGAGGAGGCAATCGGTATCTCACTGAGGAATCAAAACAGATTAAATAACTAAATAATCAATTGCTATAACCACACTGACACTTTATTCTACTAATGTGTAATAGTTCATTTATTTTCTGTTTTCGTCATTCATCTCTGGTTCACGACGTCTTTTTGTCTCGATTCCGCCGATATCGCAAATGGCATATACCTGCTCAAAACCTTGAACACTTCAAAGAAATCTCTTTTGGTTGTGTATACCTTAACCTTGGTACCCTGGTTATATGAGGATAATTTTTCTTTTAGAAATCCAGATGTATGCACGTTACATGCAAATCATCGGCGCCCTGTAGTATCCACATCGACGTGGGTTAATTATGTGCATTGAGTTGTCACAAGTAGGGTCGGTGTAGCTGATACAATGTAATCGTTCTTCCTCATATTACGGCACGAGAGTCAAATGTGTCGCTTTGGGTGCCCTAAAATTATACAGCCAACATTAAGGTACGAGAAGTGGCTTAGTTTAATTTTTGTATTCATAGAAAAAACGCCACAGACGACCGTCGTTTCGACGATGCTCATGAATATTCATGAATTTGAGACACAAATTTAAACAGGCCCATAAACTCATCCAAATAGATCATAATTCAAAACTGTGTTGCATATAGATGAATAAATGTTGTGAAAACATCCTAAAATCTAAAAAAAAATTAAATTTTGCGAAATATATGTGAACATTTATGCAATTTCTACAGTGATATTTTTCATTGAGTGCGTTTTGCCTAAGATCTACGGTTCTGGACTTAATATATTTAAGCCATTTGGTCAAAAGAAAGCGACAACCCTTCTTTAATAGGTTTGCTAACAAGTTTGCGGTAGTTATGGGTAAAACACGCTTCACGTAATTGAATGTGACGCTTGGTCCCATGAGGTCAAATATATCATCACATTTCTACGCAAAACACCATATAATCCCGGAAGCGAACAATTAAGCGGCACTTGCCTATTGTTATATACATATTGTAAAATAAATCGTCTCTACATCGTCCTGTGTAGTGTAGTGGTCAGGCAACAAGACGTTTGTGTGCAAGGTCCCAAGTTCGAATCCTGTCGGCGCCTTTTTTTTAAAAACAAAGTATTATTTTATTCCATTATATTAGATTGATTTTCCTTCAATAAATTACTTTTACAAAGGAATTTCTTTAGATAAACATGATAAAATCTATAAAATTTAATCGTATCTCTGGCCCGTAAACAAACATGTGTAAACAATTATTGTATGTACAGTGCGATGTCAACAGTCTAGCCAGTGCTTTCCACGTGCATGGTGATGACGTCATATTTGCCTATATTGCCCCAGACCTTCGAAAGGTGTGACTTGTAGTTTACGATGTTCAACGTGTTATCAAATTATCTAATCCCTTACGTATATCTAATTGTACTTAATTTTCCCTCGATTTATTTACTGATTTTAAAAGTCTTACAGGAAAGATATATTTTTCAAATTTCATGAATGTGATATGTGATATCTTGCAGTTTGTATTGGTCAATGTACATAGAATTCGGTTTTTAATGATTTTAAAAGTTTAAAATTGACAATTTTGTTAAAAATGTAATGAAATGAAGATTTTTTTATTCCCAACAGTCAAACATAGACTTATCTTATTTTAAAAACTCTAAATACTTTTATCCATATCTTCATTTTTTATTTGCATTAACCTCCTTGTGATTACAGGGGTTCGAAGACCGAACTATCTGACAGGTCACGTCAAGATAAACATATCGCAACCAAGTTCTTCTAATATTGATCGCAAGAGCTTAAAAATAAATTGCTCATTTGCATGGGATCTAAGTACTGACTGTATATATTTGCATATTTACCTCCGCACACAACTCCGACGTCATGCGAATGATCGCATAATTGACTTCCTCCCCATTCACCGAGGTCACAGTCCTTCAATATTGAATCATTATCTGCTGACGAACAGTTAACACGGTCAAGCTTAATATTATTTAAGATGTTGGGACCAAATATGTCGGCTGATGTTGGCTGATTCACTCCAAATCTGTATTTGTTCTCATCATCAAATCTTGGGCGGTACATGTAACCAAGTTGTTTGCAGACAGCGGAGGCTTCTGCCTGCCCCCATTCACGCATATCCTTCACACATATAGATCCCCATTCTCCTTGGTGTAATACTTGTACAATGCCTTCGTAGGGACCCGAACCGCCGACCAATTGAACAGGGACAGCAGGAGTTGAGGCTGTATTGTACGAAAATAAACCATGTTACAAAATAAGTTATAATGTATAGTTCTTAATAACACAGTATAACACTAAATATCTCCTTATTTTTCTTCGTAACTATAGGGTGAAAAGTTTTATTTCATTTTTCGTAACGAAAAAATCTTCGTCATCAAAATGGGATGTTGCATCCACCCAATATGTAAATGATGGTCCCCTTCAAAATAAACTAATGCTTTTAATCATCGCTCTCAGTGAGTGACTTCCGGAATTCAATCTTAATCTATACTCATAATCTCTGTAGGAAAAAAAAGAACAAACTTTATGTATATTATGAAACATAGCTTGACATCTTACCATTACATGCTATTCCAATTGCGGAGTCATTTTTTGAATAGTCGCAGCTTCCCGCAAGTCCCCAATGCGCTTGAGCACATGAAGTCATTTTCAATGATTGTTCTAGACAATTTCCATATGTAAAAACATTACGCAGTCCGCCATTTCCAAATTTACTGGTAGCAAGCGGTTTATTCTTATCCCTTCCACTATAGCCGAGTATATTGCATAACTGTGTTACGTCTTTTTCCTTTTCATCCTTTTCCGATACTGTCAGAGCTCTATCACAAAGTGTCCCCCATTGGTTTGCAATCAACATTTCAACCCGTCCTTCATGTGCTGAACTACCTTCCGTAAGTCGTACATTTGGAGCAATTGTCACTGTATACAAAACGATCAAGATCTAGTATTAATAAGGTTTGGTTTTTATGTTCTTTTAAGAATACGACTTAACATTATATTAATGCATTCATTCACATTATATTTCATTTGCATCACATTGATTTGCATTATGGCATAGCAGATAAAATTACATTTCATTGCATTAGACATTGTTAGATTGCATTGCATTGCATAGCAGATCATAAAATTTCGTTGGATTGCATTGTATTGCATTACAGTTCACTGCGATTCATTGCACCCAATTGCATTATAAATAATAGCATTGCCTCAACCCCTCAAGCCTGAACCGTAAAGCTGTCTGCCGCAGACACTATTGGAAATGAAAGCAAAAATGTTTGGTGATGGGTCCGTTGACTGTCGGCGCGTTGTTTTTTCATTAAAGGACGATATCAGTTTCGGATACGTATCTGAATTTGGATACCCACGTACATTTTGTATCCAAATTGTGATACCCGTATCAGAATTAGGATATGCCTAGGCAAGCTGGCAAGTACATGTAGAACATCTTTCTTGCATTTATGATAAATGTATCTGTGGAAATGTCATTTCCATATGTGCAATTCCAGCGGGACAGTTTCGAAACATGTCCTGATAGCTCCTTATCACAGAAGGCAAAATAATTTGGCCAAAACTTTCTTAGAATTTAGATGACAAATGATGATAATGTTATTGACTTTTGTGCATACCGGTGTGGTGCGCGTCGAAGCTGAATATTAATTTCAGCTGATATCCCGTTTCAGCTGTTTTTAATCCAAATTCGGATACGGGTATCAGAATTTTGATACGGAGTATCCAAATTCAGATACGTATCCGAATTGTGAGTTCCGCCGAACTGATATTAAATCGTAAGAGATCTTCGTACGCGACTATTGTGTTAAAATGATACAAGAGGTCATTAATAAATGTACACCGGGATGTACATACCTCCCGAAGATCTTCAGTAAAATCGTCATCTTAATTGTATCTTGTGTGTGATCTAATTATCCTGTTTGCACTGAATTTACGGCACGACATTTGCATGTCAATTAATACTTACTTTTTAATAACAGTGTCATCCGATGTACAACAACGGGACAATAAGCGCACAAGCGTAGGCTGACGTCATATGAGTTTGATCCAATCACAATCGTTGTCTCAAGTATATTCATGCTTACAAAATGGCCACTCGCGAAAAAATTGTGTTCATTTCGCTCCTTAATTTTTCCCCATCTATCGAAACTACAGACAGGTTTGATAAGATAAGCCGCGCAGAACAAAAGTAGAATATGCTTTTATGATGTGGTAGGTTAAAGTTACTACATTTTCGCTATGATTTTTGAATTATTTTTGATGAGTTACAAAGTTAAGCTTATAATTGTTTTTTATTAATGTACAACTTACACGCCCTCATATTATATTCAGAGAGTTCCGGGTAAATGTTACCCATTTTGTTTACCAAGTGTAGACGCACTGCGCACTACGCGCTGTTATTATAGTTGTGCAACATCTCAGTGCTATTAAGCAATAATAAGCTTTATTGCAGTCCAATAATTGCTCTTGGAATACCACAGCGTGGCCGTTGTGACAATCCACCATTTTGAGGCAACACGACAAGTTTTGCATTGGTGTAGCCTACTGTAAGGATCTTTTTTAGGGGGAGCGGATTGGTGCAGCGGTAATTCCCTCGCCTTGCACCAATGAGGTCCCGGGTTTGAGTCCCGCGCCCGGCGCTTTATGTGCATTTGGTTTTCAGTCCATGCTCGCTTCCGCAGGTTTTTCACCGGGTACTCTGGTTTTCCTCCTGCATCCAAAACTAAATTTAAAAAACACATCTTGGAGCCCTGTTGAAGATAAGCTTCCTTTAGCTTGCTTGGTATAGTGGGTTTCCTTGGCGAAAGCCTGAACAAGGTGATTTCCCCCCTTTTTTTGTATACACCAAAACGGATCGGCCTATGAACAAAATACAAAGTGATATTAACCTGAAATCATCTCCTGTTTTTTACCGTATTTGCAAAATTGTCGGTCAACTTTCATGAATAGCTAGGTTGCGCAAACTATTGTTCGGTCAAACCGAACGGAAAACTGCATGGACACAGCCAGCCATTCAAAATGTGCATCCCTGCATTGAATGTCTCGTAAGCCATAACGCGTATACAGCCATGTTTCCACTGTTTCATATTGCAATGAACAATTAGATCATTCAATTTATTCATGATTATTTCATATTTGAATGAAACTTGTGTCATTCAAAATCTACAGGCATCGAAATTAATATTAACTCATAATGTACAATGACTTTTTCTATTCAATGTTGCATATTTGCACAGATACCTAGCGATTAATTTGGAGCTTTTGCATACGTGAATTGAACTTTTCTGATTTCCCATTCACTTGCGTGTTTAAGATTCTCGTCCAAAACATCAGATTGCGCAAGGGGTAAACGATGAAATTGAACCGTTTACACGTACACACCTAATGGAATTTATGACGATCCGATTGCGCAAGGGGTAAACGATGAAATTGAACCGTTTACACGTACACACCTAATGGAATTTATGACGATCCGATTGCGCAAGGGGTAAACGATGAAATTGAACCATTTACACGTACACACCTAATGGAATTTATGAAGAAATACGGTGAAAAGGCCGTATTTGAACGATTGATTTCGTATGAAATGGAAAAACACACGGTTCAAATTGGTTAGATAGAAATAGTAAAGCTCCTTTTAGTGTTTATATCTTAAAACACTGTAAAATAATCAGTTACGTTGCCCTCTATTGACAAGTGTCAACAAGAGTTAGAGGCTGGAGCGATGGATGGATAGGGGGCGGAATGTCTCACTATTACACTTCTTTACCATGTTTATTCATAATCATTGATATATCGACTTGTTTTTCACATAATTAACAAAAGAATAGTATATCTACGGTTGCAAATATACCGTAATTCAGTACGGTACATGATTACGTTAAATTTTAGCGCTCTCGTTCTCGTATACGAAAACGCGAACAGAATTTTCGCAACCTGTCTAATGTGCTGTTACGACCACGACACGAAGTGTTCGACTGATTGCTTTATCATGTTTGTTGCTCTTGTCGCAGCTTAATGCGACACCTCGTATTGGGTTCATCAAATTTACTTACCATTGCATATAACACCAATGTCAACCGAGTGGTCTGCCGGTAATATCTCGGACCTGTCGGCATTAGAAATACATGGAAATGAGTGGAATCCGTAACAGAATTCGACATGTCTCCACTGCAAACCAGATCCTTCTCCAAATATTTGCGAGGATACCTCGAATGATTCTCCGTCTTCGTATCCCAATTGACGACAAACAACGGCGGCAGCGCTGTCTTGATTTTCATCATAACTTCTTACTGTAGCTCTCCACCTTACTGCCGCGGGCGAGATAGTTCCCCATTGGCCTTTATAGCGTATTTCAACCCTGCCTTCATGGGGGCCAGACCCTCCAACAAGTCGAATGTCATTGGGTTCAGAAGTCGCTGTAAATAAAAGTACATACTGAAATAAACCTACAACACTCTTGCATATAAAATTTATGAATCAGACTGGTGTCAACATTCAACATTATTTCAATGCTCATAGACAGTTTGATCTCATAATACAGACTGTCCACGAATGATTTATACCCGGCTATCGTATTTTTTTATGGACAAGTGGGTGAAGTTTTGGTCAAATCTTGTTTAATTTTAAGTTATACAAGTCTTTAGGTTTTTGAAGAATTTTGAATTTTTAAAATCGGATGTTCCTGTGGAAAGTTATAGACATTTTTCTAAACAATGAATATTTTGCGAATTGTAAATTTGTAATCAGTGTAATTGTTGAATTTAAACAGTCAAAATTGACAACACTGAAACCCTCTTTTACTTCTCTAAATTTAAAACGTGATATATAATTTAGGTTTTATTTATTTACTCTGATAGATGTAAAGGATGTCCTTGACAATGAAATAACGATTTTGGTTACGGTCGAACAGCTTTACAATGACCAGTATAAATAATGCTAGTTGTTACGCGCCTAAGGAAAATCCGTCTAGAAACTTTACATTTGACATTGCTAATGACAACCAGAAATTAGTAGTTTGGGTGGGAATTATGGGTACCAACTCAGTACTTGTCGACGGTAATCTCAACGCGCCGAAGTATGTTGTCATAATCAACAGATTTCAATGTGGTTCCACAACTTCTGGCCCGCCAATATGGTGTCTTGCTCCATATTTGACTAAGACTATCTTGCTCATTTGTAGTAGGCCAAGTAGGAATAAATTAATAAGTCTCTAAGGTAATGCTTTTTGTAGATCATAGAAATAACAGAACCAAAGAAAAAAAATGAAATCGGTCATTAAACTTTGCAAACATTGGTAAGTGTGCAAATTATCAGTATCTTATTATACCTGCATGATTATTTGTATTGATCAAAACCATGTTTGCCTAGATTTTGTATTACGTCATCGCACAAAGCAACGAAGCATGATATTTTGATGAAACCTATGGAAAATGTAGAAGACTTATTCACTATTATAGAAAAGCTGTTGGTTTTATGAAAAAAAAAACCATTTAATATTTTTCCTGATTTTTTGAAATCGGGTATAAATCATTCGTGGACAGTCTGTAAAACAGAGAGAAATCACAAAATTATACTCAGAACCTAAACAGTAGGCTTTTCACACAGATACCATCTGACGTCATCAGTAATGTGACAAGTTATGACGAATGACTGTCACTGACTGGAAATACTGATGATGACGTAACTTCCGACCAGTAATCACCAAGTATAGTTACGATGTTTGTTAAGATTGGATCTCAAACGAGGTCCTGTTCGACCCTCAGCCCCTTCCCCTTGTCTATGTTTTGGGTCAGAGTAGGCTTCCGTTGGTTGATAGCTTCCTCTGCCAAGATTCCTATCTATTCCTCTGGCAATATACAAACTCCTAACCTTTAACAGCCTATTTGTACCTATACATACAGTGACAACATTATAACCATCATTAGTCAACAAAAAGATGTTGTAGACCAAAGGTGAATAGCGTCAGCCAGCCCAGGTAATAATTCAAGGAGCTTACAATTTGTGGTTAAAAAGAAAGGTTTATTGTTTATTAAAAACATTTAGAGATTCTGACTCCCTGATATTACCCAAGGTGGGACGATTAGTTCTTGAATTATAAGTCTAATGTGATCAGTTTTAGAACAAGTAAAATCATGATAACTTCAATCAGTGTTATATAATGATATACCGTATGTGATGATGGATATTGTGTTGAAGTCCTATTCATGAGCGATATTTCAGTCCCGAAAGTTTTTATTCATTTCTATAGGGTGCAGGGGGTGAGTCCGTAGGAATGAATAGAAACTTACTGGACTGAAATATCGCTATTTAAACTCTGGGATTATAAAATATCTTGAAATTTCAGCGTTGCCAAACAGGTGGCCAATGCACATCAGCCATGGTGTGCAGATATGTGTTCACATTTCTTAGCCCCACATACTAAACGTGCCGCCTTGTTTTGCACGCTGCAATCTATAGAGGTTGCATGTTTCGTATCATACCGCAAATACGGCGGATTGTTAAAGTGCATTCAATCAATCAATGATACAAGTACTTGCATGATAACATGCATAGACTCACCAGGTATACACTGTATGCAGCGCCCCATCGGCTTTACGTGACTGTCCGACCACGGAGCAAGTAGCATAAGTATTTAACATAACCAGCCACTTTAGATTGTCCAATCTATAAAAATGCACCATGATCAGCAGGTCAATTACAATATCTTGTTGAATAGACTACGCTACGCCACTATTTGCGGGGAAGGTCATCAGTCCAAATCTTTTGTTAGCTACCAATCGATAAAAACATGCAAACCCTCTATTGTGATACCTGCAAGCAAAGAGTTGCCATAATCACGTGAGGGCAAGCTTCTTCGTCAAGGTATATTCTAATGCGAGCAATGAGTGTGCAACTTATATGTTATATGAAATCATCACGCCTAAATTCCAGACGGTTTTGACAGGATGTAACGAAATGTAGTCATTTTTTAAAGTAATATCAGGGTATTGTTTGAGATTGCCTGGTGATCAAAGGATCGGAAATTTTGTTTTATACATGTTTAGTTTCAATTTGTTTGATGTCAATTCATTTTGTCCAATGCAAAAGACTGTATTTGCAGAGACAGGCAGTCGCCGTTACATCTATTACGTACTATAGCTGGTGACACCAGATGAAAATTGAGCAAAAGTCCTTCTACAATTGAGGCAAGTATAAATTTGTGATGCAGTGGGTTTTTACGTATACAAATGACCTTTAAATTTATGTAACAGATGTATTTTGTGACTATCACGTGTGAGCCTGTTTTCATATCGGTCTATAAGTTAAAAACAGTTTACATAACACTTCGTGGATTTTGTTTCATGTAGCCATTCATAATATTATTATAAGTGTCATTAACCCCGAAGCATAAATTCATCATTTTATGACTTGACTTACCATTACATATGACAGAAATATCCCTGCTGTGATCGTCGCACTTGGAATCCTCATTTCCCCACTGCGTGACACATTCATGTATGTAGCCTTCAGAACCTGTACCTTTACATCTCAATTTGCTGAGCCATATATGCCCACTTCCAGATCCAAATTGGTTCGATGAGATCACGGACATTCCATCGCTATACCCCAATGAATTGCACACTACTTTGGCATTTTTATGCGCATATTCCATATCATAAAGATCTTTATCGTATGCATGACACACAGAACCCCATTTGCCTTGGAAAAATACTTCCAGTCGTCCTTCATGATCTCCTGATCCTCCAACCAGTCGAATTGTAGGTATCGAAGTTACTGAAACAGAAATAGGTACTAGTAATTAGCAAATCCGTCGAATTGTTAATGATGACTTTTACCAACTTATTGACTTTCCTACACGGAAAAATGCAACTCTTGATCTGATCCTCACTAACCAAAGGCT
>JXSR01S001401.1:21185-38110 GCA_000969725.1 Ophiothrix spiculata
TTTTTTCCTGGATTTTAACAGTATTTCAATCAAAATTTATTTAAATTGGTTTAAAACACCAACTTTATGTTCTTTTCAAAAGCTGTTGCATATATTAGACCCTATATATTTTTGCACTTTTGTTACTCTGTTTCAGTTGCTTTTTGACAAATTAAAAAAGAAAATGACAAAAATATGAAAACTTCTTTAATTTTGTGTGTACTTAAATTAAACTACTATCCACCATCAGGAGGCTTTGACTCCACTATTTTAAAGTTATGCAGACAAATAGATCACTATTGTGAGGTAATTGACTTAAACAAAAATGGCCAATGTTGCCCCATTGAGCATATTTACAGGTGACAGAGCCTAAATATTATCTAGAAGAATGGAGAAATGATGATTTTAAATAACCTTGTACTTGTGGTGCGGCTTCAACTATGAGTAATCTAACCTAATTATTTTGTATTCTTTGCTATTTGCTATTTTGCAATTCTGCTTTTATAACGAGCTGTGTTTGTATTATAAGGCTAACACTTGTCCACAGGGTGTCCCACAAAGGATTCCATGATTTAGTTCATCAGTTGATTTTGTCAAAACTATTGATTATATTATCATGGCATGTAGAAAATCCTGTAGATTCTATCCAGATAGAATGGGAAATGGATTCTCAGCAATGAAATGAATTAGTTTGTACATTAAAAAAGCCATTTTGTCAATTCAAAATCCAAATTCAGATTGACACTGATACCTACGGGACAACCTGTTCATTTTGTTAGACATCTGATTCTTAGGGCCTAATTGTTGCATTAAATTTGTATGTATGTATTTAGGTATACAGATTTGATTGCAAACCATAATTATTTTCGTTATATTTAATAATCAATGATTAAATTATTATGTAACAGATATTCCTGTTTTAATGATAAGGTATTATATCACTCCTACGTACACAGTTTAAACCAATTGCCATTTTTTACCATCGAATCTATATGTTAAATAGTATATACGCGTACCATGATCAATGCAGAACATGGTGTTAATACACATGTGTTTAAGTACAAGAGTAAAAATTGTACAATGCAAAACATTATAGTGATAAACAATTAGAAACCACAGGGTTTTAAAAATAATAATGGTGCGTTTTATGTAGAAGTGATATAAAACAAATATTAAATGTTTATTTCATGTGATGAGAGAAAGATACCATCCCGCATCAGAAATTTGATTATCCCATAAAAATTTCACTCGCCTGACTGCTATTGAAATAGAAATCAAACTTTCAATTTGGTTATTAAAAAGCGGCAGCTTCTTGGCGCTCCACCAAAATAAGAGGGGGCGCGCCGGCTGCGCCCCCTCTAAATCTGCCACTGATATTTCATAATAAATGTGACCTCAATATTGATTGATCTTCTAGAAATAGTTACAAAATCCACTATACTTAAAAAACAAAATTGATCACTTGTGGTTGATGGTCACATATACAAAATTTAAATTCAGTCTGTAAATATGTTATGTGTTAACTTAACATAACATATTGTATTGCATAGACATATCTGTTTTTCAAATTATTAAAATCACATTTCCAAAGAATATTATATCATGCCTTAAATATAAGCCAACACTTATCATGTAGAGTCACTGATGCTTATTTTTGTAATCAGGGATTGCATTATGCTTTTTTTTAAAGTATTTTTGAAAATATCTGCACATTCAGGGGTTTAGCAACGGATTGGTGGCAACGGAATAGACAATATGTGTATTCTCAGTAAAATCTAGTTCAAAGATAATTGTTCACAATTCAGCACATATTAAGGTATTTTAAATCCTTTCAGGTGGTGCCTGAACATTATTCTCATTAAAATCTAGTTCAAACATAGCATTCCAAAATTAAGAACAGAACATTGTTTTACACCCACGATACATGGAAGTAAGTCTTATACTGTCGCCATTAATAGAGCAATGACTTTGCCGAAAATATGTCATAAATGTTCTAAACTTTGGTAAGTTTACTTAGAATACACAGTGGTTTGATGAAATATGTGTACAATTTTTATTGTCATGGTGACCAATACATGTTTAATTTCTTTCAAAATAAGTGATTGATTGCCTAATTAATTATTCTATTTTTGTAAATGTGAATTTTTTTTGAAATAGATATGTGGTTTGAATAACGTCTATATGCATATACATAGCAATAGTAAAAAAAATAAGAAGAATGAATATAAAAAACACAGCATTTACTGCAACAATTACCGGCAAGTTCCTTTTGTTCATATTTTTTGTTATGAAGGTGAAATCTTCCTCCTTACTGTAAAATTGATGAGGGTTGTTTTTACACAATTACAACATAAATTTAATTTTGTATTTCTTTTTTCTGTATTTAGAAAAGCATGTACTGCTTTGATAGAAAAACTGTGTAATTAATAGTTGTCACACATTTTCCATGTTGTACCTGAACAACCATTTCAAGAGTTTGACCTAAGGCTGGACGCTATATTTTTTTCCATTGTCAACATTGCAAGGGTAGAGAGCCACAAGGCAGTATCTTCATAACAACAATCCCAAGGTCAAGACCTTATGATTCTTTTCAATGGAATGATTTAATTGAATCATTGATCTTGAAAGACCCATCAGGTCTTTGAACTTTTTGACCTGTGATTGTTGTTATGCAGATACGGCCTTGTTGCTCTCAACCCTCGATTTGCTATGAGCTTCATATAGAGTTGAGCTTCGGTATATTTCACCTTTATAAATTGTAATGGCTCACCTTGAAAAGGGGACTTTTCAGATGATATCAATTTTGATTTTATGATTGTGTTACAACATTTTCTAAGCTTTAAAATGACACCTAACTTGTTAAATTGATCAAGGTGGTCAAATTTTATAACAGAAAATCTGCTGGAAATTCATATTATTTACTTCATTTTTTGCTGCCTATTTTCACCAGTTTCTTGAAAAGTTTTCTGTCACTAATTCCCCCTTTTCAGGATGAGCCATCACAATTTTTAAAAAGTTGTGTTTTGATTGAATGGGATTCAAACCAAGAACAAATCCTTAACACCTATACTTTGAGGAATGAGGTGCCATAATGTGGATTTTAATCCTGAAACTTAATGGAATAAATTGATAATAGTATGATATTAAGTTATCACACATACTAGATGCACACTGATGAATATGGATACAATCTACAGTTGAAAATGAACCATGCCTGTCACTATGATGTTCCTATACAAATCTTAACTACTGATATATAGCAGGCTGGACACATATAATTAGGTAATGTAATGATTATGTAATGTAATTTTATGATAATTGCAACGTTTGCATTACTTTTCTTCCATTCACTTGATGAATTTTGACCTTTGTTCTAAATCAAGTTCACCTGTCTGTTGTGGTTCACATTGTAAGATTATCAGCATTCACCAAATATCTGAAATCGTGGGTGGAAGCATACATACTTCACATGCCAGGCATGCAGATAGATAAAAGAAAAGAAAAGTGAAAAAAAAAGTGCATTTTGCACAAACTAGATTACAACAGTGATTTAATATATGAGTGGTGCTCTGGCAAAATGAGCGGAAAGTCGCGATTGAAGATTTTGAATAAATGGCTGCTAAAGTAAAAATATGGTGAAAAGATCAAATTTCGTTTTTTGACATAAAACCCATTAGTACATAAGTGTTAATCTATACTTCGCGTTTTGAAGGTCAATTTTGCCGGGAAGTGCAATTATTCACGGGTAATTGATCGCGTTTTGCTATTATACACTATAGTAATCAGTAACTTTAGAATCGATTTGCGACAATTTTTTACTTCCAGATTTTGAGTGGATTGTCTTGTATTTTCAGATTTTACACATTTATACTGGATTTATATAGGAAGCATACATACTTCACATGCCAGGCATGCAGATAGATAAAAGAAAAGAAAAGTGAAAAAAGAAGAAGTGCATTTTGCACAAACTAGATTACAACAGTGATTTAATATATGTAAATAATTTCATGTCTCATAGGATTGTGAAAAAATGTATACGATTTTGAGTGACAAATCCAGTGAACCCAAGGCACTTGTGATCAAGCCATCAGCCAAGATGGCAAAAGCTTAAGAAGTGAGTAACTTTTTGGATTTGTCACCCAAAATCTTATATATAGTGATTTAATTTTTTTACAATTAAAGCAGCATATATAACTTTGGACATTATTGTGAATTTTAGTTGAGACTGATAGGAGCTACAACTGATATCCTCTTACAAATTGACTGACATGGGTGTATCATCCGAGCAACAGATCTTGGTGATGCAGTATATCCTCCACCTTTCCTCATATCTGTGACACTATTCCCCATTCCCCATGGGTTTTTTGAACGTATGGGGAACCTAGGTGCACCAAATTTCTGCAGAAGGACATTAAAATGGGTACTTTGGCATGGGAGGAAAAATGTTTGTGCTATTACTTGAGATTTTCTGCATAAATCAGTAAGCAACCCCTTAAAGAACTATACACAGATCACAAAAGAATATCTGATCGTCTGATGCTTGGAAACTTTCATACCTGAGTCAGTACTATTGTGAAGATGGATTCAATTTTTTGTTGTTGATTTAGTAAATTATTAATTGTAGAGTGACAGTAAAAATAAATTTTGTATATCACAATATATTAAAGTTATGTACCTTGTCACATTTCAGTACTCAAATTTTTATTTTGTGTGTTCTTTGTTTGTATTCATAGTGCATGATTGTACGTTATTATGCCGAGTTACAAGTGTTTGTGACTGTTGTCGCAATTTTTGAAGTACACTAACTTGACCATGCCTTCATAAAAATTGCATCAAGCACAAAACTACTTCTTCACTTGGTGCCATTGCAAGTTGTTGGAATGTGTACACTCGATTTGCATCAACACATTAAAGGTGCAATTCATCTTTCTGATGTGATGAAAACCTCGCCTCTTGTCTATCTAAATAAAAAGAGTATAAGATAAAAATTTAATGTATCCTGAAAAATTCACTTGATTCCAACTATTTGTTTTCAAGTTACAAGTTTTCATTTTAAACATTCCCATAGGCTACTGTGTTGTAATTATTTGTTCACTTATCTAAAAAATGTAAACTCATTTTAAAGAATGACTTGGAGATTGTAACATATACCAGTCACGGATTCTGACCAGCTATAAAACTCAATTTTGATAGAGGTGACCTTGAGGATGAAAAGTGGATCTTAAATTGCCCATTTAAGCAATTATGCATTTGAACAAGTTCCACTGCAGCATGACAGCTCAGAATGGCAAAGATGTGGCCGTGGGCTGAATTGATTGACAGTCAAAATAAGCAATTCGGGCATGCTTAGATGTACTTACACATGAACTACATATAGGAGGTTCAGAACATAACGTATCCTATTGATCTATTTGTACATAAGTGATAAAATCTTACTGATATTGGTATATACCCAGTATATATAATGAAACTAAATACAAGCTGTAATGTAAATAACATGATGTGTAAAGTGTACAATTTTGAAAAATACCTTGTGTTTTTTCAGATTTTACACATTTATACTGGATTTATATATAATAAATGTGAAGTGATTTTTGTTAAGAAATATAATTTGAATATAAAACTTTGTTACAGAGTTGTGTTCATTTATTTACAGTGAAGATCCAGTGTAGAACTATAAGGTACATGTACAATGTTTAAGGCAAGGGAAAGCCCAAGTGAACCCAACTTCATCTAGGGTTATGCTTTTTAGATATTATTAAATATGTTTTGCAATTGAGTATTTTGAATGGCCACCTTGCTCGATCTTCAGGATAGCCCAGGATGGAGTCAGTTCATCTCTCATATCAGCCAAACATGAGATGGTCTGTATACATAGCTGGGAATGGAAGTGCTGTCTCTCGTTCAAAGCGAGATCTTGCATTTTTGGTTGACACTCAAGATAAACTTGGTAGACCCAATACTTTCACAAAACTGTTTTTCATGTAACTCAAATGGCTTATCTAAACCATACAAGTTTATATACCAAAAGTAAATTTACATGTGCTATACGTTCCTGCTGTCAGTTGCTTACTTGCTTAGGGTGTCTTATAAGATGAACGCTTGTAATGGTTCCTTCACTCTATCTTCTTTACAGTTCTTTAGTTCTTGGGCTTCCAAGTCCAATATCCTTTGTCAAGAGTTTGATATGTAGTCTTTCATAGGTGGTCCCATGGATCTCCTTCATGATATGGTTGCCAAAGCAGGACTTAGTCCTGACTCACTCTTGGCACAGTGACCAACATATATTAGCCTTCAACCTTCTCGAACCTTTGGTCCTTAATCTTTCAGATTATAGGAGTAAATACCGTTGAGTTCTTTGCTGATTTATTCAATTTCCAGCTCGCATTAAGTGCCTTCTTCAGGAGTCTGGTGTTGCATCCACAGAACTGTTTTTTCATTTTAGCAGTTACTGTATGTCAAGACATGTTCAACAGGGGCGTGAATAGCCTAATCTTCAGATTTCTTGGAAGTGATCTTTCCCAGATTTTGTACTACAGGCTTTCCAGGGTTGCGCTTACAATGCACCAAGATATTTGAAATCGGTGACTTACTCTAGATCACTGCCATCCAGGGCCTTGATTATGGAAGGTGGTTTATTATTGAACATCACCTTGGCCTTCTTGGCATTCATTCTGTGGCCCACTTTCAGAGCATTGGCTGCTGCTTGATGCAGTAGTTTTTCTGCATCTCTCTGACAGTCAGCATGTAGAGCTATATATCATCTGCAAAATCTGTCAATGAATACTTCTGGGCCATTTTATCCTATTTTTCTGATGCGTTACAATGAATCCTGGATGTTTTTCGCTGCCTTGCAATTCCTTTCTCAGACCAATCCTTCCACCCCTGCCACAATGCAGCCATTTATATAGTCATCTTACATGAAAAAACAGGTATCACAGCGCTTTACAAGAATAAGATGGAGACAAACTAAGTACAATAAATCAATTATGTCTTTAAAAAGAGACCTAATGGTTTCCAGTGATCAGGCATGCCAGATATGGTTTGTAAGTTTACTCCAAAGGAATGGACCAGCAGTAGAGAAGCCTTTATCACCAGTGAGAGTATGTGTGCGAGGCGTAATGAGGAGTCTTGTGGCCTGGGCAGAACGTAAACCGCCTCCGGTCGGTATGTACTGATGAAGTGGACCTTCCACTTTGAAGATGTGCTGAAGTAAATTTGTAGTAAATTCAACTTTGAAGATGTGCTGAAGTAAATCCTTGACGTTTCTCATTGTCTTGCAATGCCTTTATTAATACACGTCAAGGACTACAGTAAATAAGAATGATGCTAGAGCAGTTGTTCTCAACTATTCCTTACAACCACATAAATGACAAGAATGTAGGAGAAAGCGCCGAACTTGCCTATTTCCTACTGGATTTCTAATGTGTTTCATTGTTTTTAGAATGTACTGAAGTGCCAATCACTACTTGTCAAAGTGCCCACTTTGGGGTGTGCGCCACTAGTTGAGAATCCCTGAGCTAGAGTGTCGCCTTTAAGAACCCCTGTTTGTATAGGAATCATGTGATGTCAGCAGGGGATCAGTATGTGATATTGGCAAATACTGCCTTTTTTTAAGTCAACATTTTCTGGAAAATTTAAAATTTGCTTTTGTGCTGTTTTTTGAAGGTTTTTTTTAAAGTTTTTGTATTTGAAGTTTTGAAAAATTGCCAAAACTAGGTCAAACTTTCTTGTCAAGTATCTGGATTTTTGATCATTTGTGACTGTCCATCTCAAACGAGTCAAAAATGCATGTCAAGGTCGTAGATGTTATTTTAATCCTTTTAACATGGTGTTTGCAAATATTTAGCGAAAATGGCAGGAGGCTGCATTTACGTCTGGTTTGGGATGTACATTCACATTTGTGACCTATTAGTATAGATAAGTAGTTTGAGAGTGACATTGCCAGAAAAAACAGTCTATTGGTCTTTGCTTCTCCTTTGCAGAAAGTCTATGGGTCTTTGCACCTCCTCTGCAGAAAGTCTGTGAATCTTTGCTTCTCCTTTGATGAGAGTCTATGGGTATTTGCACCTCCTCCGCAGAAAGTCTATGGGTCTTTGCACCTCCTCTGCAGAAAGTCAAGGCGTTACGTAATTATGACGTCATAAAGGTCTTTAAGGTCGAAAAACCAGAATTTCGGCAAAAATGACCTCCAAAATGAAAATTTTGCTATAAACGTTCTATATATAAAAACGGAATTTCATTTTTTTGCAAATAACGAAGGTATGAGGAAATGATAATTTTAACATGCCCTGCAAGTTTCAGCCTCATATATCATGCATATATTTTTCAAAATGGCGACTTAAAATTTTCCGGAGTTTCACCACCCCCTACACCCAAACTTTGACTTCTTACCCTAACCCACTTTACGTGGTACCCGTAATTTTTTCATCAAAATAACCACAAAGGATGTAAAAGAGATTACCCAAATGCCTGGGGTCGGTTGCTTTTGCGTTGTTATACTGCGGGGGAAAACACTTAGGGGTTGCAACCCCCCCCCCCCCCTCTTGGTAAGACGAAGGCTAAAGCTCAGATTTTCCGGATATAAAATGTAAACTTAATTGACAGTTATACCTATTTTTTATTTAAGTATTTTCATAACAACCTCCCAGAGCAAACAAGAACGGTTAAACCACTAAAACCCATATCACAGGGCAATTCTGTTAGCTATTTGTACCCAGTGCAGCAAAAGTGAAAGAACCCAAAACGAAACCAACCTGTATGTTACCCAGACTGTTATCAGGGCAACCTTAACCCACTTTGATAAGAGTCACGTGGACATAGATACAAAATAAATAATTATTATGACGTAATCAAAAATATTTCACGTCATATAATGGACTTTGAATCGTACCCAGGGATCGTACCGTTGCCGTTGCAAAGTTCTAATCTCAAAGTTCAATGGTATGGCCAATATATAAATATTACGTCAAATACCACCGTGCAAATCGAAGTAATTGGGCCCGTAATTGGGGCATACCGAACCCTTTTTGGCAGTTTCTTTCAAACAGAAAATAATGATTTTGGGCACTAACCGAGGAAGGGTCTCCTGTCTTCACACATGTCACATGATCTTGTCCCTTTACCCCTTTTCTGATCAGCTGTTTCTGATAAATGTTTCGAATGTGTCGCCCTCAACCATTAATAAGAGCAGTAGAAATTGGGCAATATAATCTCATAGGGCTCTAAAGGATAAAATGAACGGGACTATAATACGGGAGCTGATAAAATGATTAATTCTCCGTCACATATTAAAGTAAAACATATTTTGTTATGCACGTGAGCTTAACGTGAAAAACCATAGAATATACTAGAACACTGAAGTTGAAGCAGTCAACATTTCATCGAATAAACTTTTGGCGGAACAAACTTCCAGATTCGTGATATGTATGTCGTCTCATATTAAACAACTGATTTAAGAGCTATTAATAATACTAGTATTAAGGGCCCTGTCAACCCTTTTTTTAGAAACGTTTTTTGCTCTGTAACTCAGCAACGGATAATTAAATTTGCATACTGAACATGATGGTCAGGTTATTTTTGGACCAAAATGTGTAATTTTGGACTTAGGGTCCAAAAATCATGTTTCTGGGCCCAAAATTTAACGGGAAAGAACCACATTGAAACGAAACCAACCTGTATGTTACCCAGACTGTTATCAGGGCAACCTTAACCCACTTTGATAAGAGTCACGTGGTCATAGATACAAAATAAATAATTATTATGACGTAATCAAAAATATTTCATGTCATAATAATAGACTTTGAATCGTACCCAGGGATCGTACCTTTGCCGTTGCAAAGTTCTAATCTGAAAGTTCAATGGTATGGCCAATATATAAATATTAGGTTAAATACCACCGTGCAAATCTATGTAATTGGGGCATACCGAACCAGTTTCTTTCAAACAGAAAATAATGATTTTGAGCACCAACCGAGGACTGGGTCTCCTGTCTTCACATGGTCTGGTCTTGTGGCCCTTTTCTGATAAATGTTTCGGATGTGTCGCCCTCAACCATTAATAAGAGCAATAGAAATTGGGCAATTTAAACTCAGAGGGCTCTAAAGGATAAAATGAACGGAACTATACGGGAGCCGATAAAATGATCGTCACATAAATAGTTTTAAAAATAAACTTTAATATCTTGTTATACACGTGAGCTTTAACGTTAAAAAAAAATCTAGAATATACTAGACCGGATAATAGAACACTGAAGTTAAACCAGTCAACATTTCATCGAACAAACTTTTGAACTAACAAACTTTCAGATTCGTGATACGTATGTCGTCTCATATTAAACAACTGATTAAGCATGGCTCTGAAAAGAGCCGTTCTATATTCTCTATTCATTAATAAATTGGAACTAAACTTAGTTTATGGGTATAATATGACAACCTGAATATTGACGTCAAAGGTAACATACTGGAGTCAAAGGTCATAAGGTCAAGGTACAAGATGGACTGAAAATGACAATTTACACCTGCATCTGTAACTTTTGCACAGGGTTCGCAAGTCCCAAAATGAAATAAGATTCGCTAGTCCATAAATGTGATAGCTCACCCCGGAAGGGGATGGGTGGGGGGGGGGGGGGGGGGGGGGGGGCTCTGCAGATGGTATCATGGAGGTATTTTTAAAATGACACCTTACTTGTTGAAATAGTTCAAGGCGATCGAATAGTACAGCAGATAATACTGGAAATGTTTATTATTTTCTTATTTTTTGCTGCTTATTTTCGCCAGTTTCTATCTTGAAAAATGTTCTGTCTGTCGCAAAGTCCCCTTTTCATGGGTGAGTCATAACAAATGAAATAGGTTTCGCTAGTCCAAAAATGAAACGGGGTTTTCTATAGTCCGAAAATTAATCAGATTCGCTATGCGAAAATGAAATAAGTTTCGCTAGTCCGAAATGAAATAAGGTTTGCTAGTCCGAAAATGGAGTAGATTAAAGGGATGATAGTGAGTTTTATTATGCAATTTTATTATGCAATAATACATATACATGTATATGTATTATTTTGAATGTGGACCTTATGTCACTTTCAGACTTTAGCGAACCTTATTTCAGCGGATCTTCTTGATTTCGAGGTGGAGGACATAATTTGTGGTTTCAGGAGTAGCAAGCCCTATTCCTATTTCATTTCGGACTATAGCGAATTAAGCTGCAGACTGGCGAACCTTCGGACTAGCGACCTGGATCGCCATCGTTACGCTGTGTCTATCGAATCAGGAGAAAATATGTGATTGAACCGATAACGATAGAGACATGATCAAGTAGAATGTCCGTTAGCATCGTTATTGCTTTCATAAACAGTTTGACTGGCGTATGCGAAGAATATGCTCCCAGTTAGTCTATACAGTGTTTAGTCAGGTAAATATAAATATTAACTGTTTTAATAGAGCAATAGAGCAATAGTAAAACTATTTCCCGAAGTGATAAATAGACTGTACTATTGCCTGAATCCAGAGGTCGAGGCAAATGGTATAGGATAATCTTAATATCACTAAGGTGAAATGGTTTTTGCTATTACCAGAATGAAGAAAAAAACCAGTCAATATTTGTTTTATATACCGACTTTGTTTTGAGGAAGGACTGGCTCGATCACGCCGATCAGAATATAATAAACAATGGACTTGGCGTATTTAGCTTGGCTCAATGTAAAAATATCACATCTTAATAAAACACTCTCATAGATTCTTTCCTCTGTTTTGCTTTTGTTTTTTTTATTCAAAGTATCTACTTTCTTATGTACAATTAATAAATAAGTTATATATAAATATAACATCACAAGTTTGCTGCATGACACTTTGCAGGTTGGACTTACTATACACGTTATGTGTATATTTTAATTACAAGAATTTCTTATATTGAATACCATTTTCTTGTCTGGCTTACAGCGAGGATTTTATATCATAGATATTACTTATATCCTCAATTCGTCCAGCCTATAAATACAAGTGTTCATGTTCCCGTAGACCTAGCTACTTAGTTTTGTTTTGTATTTTCTTCCTACAATACAATAATCGACACATTTTAAGGCTTCTGGTTAGAATGAATATTCTTCAAGAAAACAGATAGGACGTATGTCACACTTATGCATCAATGTAAACATTATCCAATACAAAGTTCACTAAATAAATTATCTTGAGTACAGTATCTTGTATCATTATTTCCAAATCGTCTTCAAAATTCGTCAATATCCGCCATTTAAGAAGAATATTCCATTCCCTTCAAAAGATGGACACATTTTGAAATATATATGATTTAAGTTATCATTATGTACTGAATTTGCTACTCAAATAAAAAAAAAACTTCATTAAATCTATACTGGCCATTTACAACAGCAATCCCAATTGGTTACGAAATTAAATGATCACTTGCTTAGCCAATCGCAAGGCTTGCTTATTCAGTCCTACAACATTATGTAAAACACTTTTGATTGGCTAGCTTGCTGCTTTAATGAGGAATGAAAACTCGCGGCGTATAATTTGATTTCTTTTTATTGAACTTTAAATTTCGCCAAGTTGCCCAGGGAAACTTGATTCCTGTTTGTAATTGAAATAATTATATATTCATTTCTTATTTCTCGAGGCCTCGATAACGCCCTTGTGTCCAGACAAGCCTGAGACATCGAAAAGACAAAACATTAATGGAGACTCATCCCAAATGTTATTAGTCTGTTATTCTGCTATCTATATAATAGCGATTTTGTAAACAAGTGATCATTGATAACATACAAAAATGCCTTAAGCAAAAGAATTTGTCCGATATATGAAGTAATTAACAAGATTTAATCCTTAAAGATACCCAATGTATTTTTTATTAATTTTTCAATATGGTTAAAGCTCAAAATCTGGCGCCAAATTGACAATCTTGAATTTAATAATCTTCTTGATTCAAATAATATGATTTATCTACATTCAAGGAAAAAATCAGAAATGCCCGAGCTCTTTTATAGCCGTGCTCATCCATTTAAAAAAAGAAACATCATCAAGCGCCCATTTTCAATATGTAATGCATCCTTTCCATGCATCGCTCAATGTTGGATTGAGAAGGCGCTTGTATTTAGATCAACATCGAATCAGTGACCAACACTGAATGTGGCAACACTTTTTCCTTGATTGTAGTAACGGTTTTCTAGTCCAATATACACTCCAAAACACAATTGCTACATAAAGTTAAATTCGAGGACAAGCTTGAACCCGTCATATCCTGCACATGTTCACGCTTTGTTAACAAACCATTGAGTATGTTTCGTGATTATTTTGATCGTGGTTCAATTTGTAATAATCGCGAACCAGTGCCCAGGATTATGCTGTGTTCTGCGAATTTAGGCCAAGTACATTTATCTATCAAAGTATAGTTGAACATAACTAGGCTTATTAAAGTCAAATTTACTACATGGATTTTATCAAAATCAAAAATTAACATTTTTTCTAATCTTTTCTGATACGAATTGGGTCTAGTTATATTAAACAGTCAACTTGAACAAGTACTTGCAAGAGTGTATAAATAGGAAAGACCCAGCAAACTCAAGACAGATATATAACATAAATAACATACATAACATATCTAGTTCCATTATATTTGCATGGCAAATAACCTTTTATCTTTTGATACACATTTGTGGTGTAACATTTCTATTAACGTTATTCACTTCATTATTATCTCAATTATGCCTGCTGATTTTGCCCTCTAGCGCCCCTGGATGCAGTCTACAAGAAAATCATGCCCCGTAGATGACCTTACGTTCGAACTGTGTAACTCGTTTAACTCTTCAACATTTTACATAGTTCTGAGGTTATTTACTTAATTTAAAGTCAAATAGGACTCCTGGGATGATCACTTAACATATTCTCTTGAAGACCTGCACCTGCATTCAGCCTTTTTAATAAAAAATTGAAGTTAAATAGGACCACTGAGATAATAACACGGTGGTCGAATACAATAATCATAATGAACTAAAATAATATCTTTATCAAATTGATGAATCATTATGTAGCAAACAAGCATACCGTAAAAGTTAATTAATAGACCGCAGTTTAATACAGCCGCAGCTTGTAAGTAACACATTATAGGTTACCTTTTACTATATTCTGTCAAATAAAATAATGATCTCTGTTCGTATAAAATTATCCCTAGTTCTATTTAATTCAAACTTGTTCGTTTTATCATTCAATACTGATAGGACATTTTAGTACAATATTTTCAGTAAACATTAAGTACATGCTAGGCCTAGCTATAATATGGGTTGCTTGCCTATCAACTGGCCATTTGTCTTCTAGGAAAAAAAAAAATAATGCTCCTATAATTTATAAAGCGCTAATGTTTGGATTTGCCGCAAATATTTCTGATATTTTAATTAATATTTTAATTTAGTTTAATGAGTTTCAAACTCAATATACACTTAACCAGAGTATAATAAAATTTTTTAGAGCGGAATCCCTAAATTCGTGATACACCCAATACTCAGAATATCCGTTACTCAGAATCAAAATTTTGCATAATAGGCCTTTTTAAAATAATTACAAAAGTGGCCCGTTACTCAGAAAATTCGGAATAACTGGCCTTCTGAATATCAGGCTGTACCCAATGTGTTTAGTCTTTACAGATCTCAAATCTATATAAGTAGAATAACCTATTGGGTGATTCCGCCAATTATAATCATCTATATCTGGCTAACTGGTCGGCAGAGAAATCATAACTTACGACAACATGCAAATTACAATGTCATACACAATCCGAACCAAAATGAGCATTCTCGTGAAAAGAATAAAACGAAGACATAAAGAAAGGGTAGAAAACTCCTAATGAAATAAATAACAGGGTCACAACCTGATTAGAACCGCGTCTTGACCTTTTGACAATTCCATTTAATGACAATGATAAATAAATTTTAATATTAATACTATTTATGTCAAGTCTTCGAACTGAAATATCCATAATTAGTTGCTAAAATTGGATTGCATTTATATAGGCCGGCAAGTTTTGGAGCTGACTAAAGTTTGCAAGTTCCATATTTATTTAATATCAGACCAAATTTGAGCTTGTACTAGTAAAATAAGTGTGAAGTCGTTGCAATGACAGAGATAGATGCAAAACATTGTTTCACGCAAATTTTTCGAATATGTCTTGATATGTATTATCTCTTTATGCAACTAGCGACTTTACGCTCATTTTGCAATACCAGGTCACATTTGGTCATCGTTTTGCGCGATAGCTATGATTACAAAATATACCTCTTTTTGTATTAATATGTTTATAAAAACATACTCTCTATTTTTCTATATTTTGCGCATGCTTTCAAACTCTAAAATCCAAATACATTATTTGTTTTAAATGGTTTTACATTGATAACTAAGTAAACTGTGAAACCTACTATTACTAGCATAATTAAGGCGTTTTCTAGCTGAATTGTGTATTTAAAATGTGGAAATTGAATAACACATTAAAAGCAGGGGAGTGTCATTTCAGATGGAAAAAAAGTCATATAAACCAAGGGCCATAAAGCTTTAAATAATCAGCAAAAATTGTGATTGCATTTTAGGTTTAAACCAGCTGAATGTACATTCTCTTGAAGTATTCTCTGTCTGATATGCATTTGAGTACTTTTCTTATAGCCAATATGGGAAACATCAATGAAATGGAGGTCCATTATCAGACTGACCAACGGGTATACAAATTTATTGAAAAATAATACAGAACATAAAAATGACATCCGTGTGAGACCAGTCACCCGGGTATCATCTAACATGCAGACACGACTGCCCATAAGCAAAAGACAATATGTGCGAATATAAACAATAGAAGATACTACCATTTCACGTCCAATTCTCACTACTCTACGCCCATACAAGTAGGTTGCATGTACACATTTTTGGTACATGAGATATTATATATTTGTCATGGAATAGCGCTGCATGACATAAGACATAAGAAGACATAAGAATTTATTTCTTCCACATGCAAAATTACAGTAACAACATATTAAAAAATAGTACAATCAACTGTATATTCAACATCGTGGAGGAGGACTTGGAAATAAGCATTAAGCCTGTCGGGTCCCAGACTCCAAATATCTAGATAAATTACACATGATAGTTTTACAAGAAATCATAAATTCAGCATCCTGTCCTCTCAATTCCACAATGCGATGGCCACAGAGTCGAAAGAAAGGACAGAATGTTTCAATATGATTATTTCATTGTGATCATTTACATGTGTGTATGCCATGAATCTTCCATATTGTAAGAATACAGCTTACAAGTTACAGATTATCTGAAATGCACATATCACCTTTTACTTTGAGGCAGAATATGCTTACGCATGCGTTTCACATTTTCTCGAAACTGACCGGTGTGACAGGAAACTTAGTCCCCCTGAAATGGTAGTTCGCCTTCCATAGACCATAACGGAGTAAAGCGTGAAACTAATGGTGCGTGAGAGTTGTTAGCCTATACTTTACTGTACAACCCGGACAATAATAACGGGGGACTTACATTCCTGCTACACCTGTTTCATTAACCTCCAGTGAAACACGCGTCCGCTGAACACACAATGGTCAAAAACTGTTTAAAAAACATCTGCAAAAACATTATCATCACAAAATTCTCTCCTCGTGCACGCACTCTTACAAACTTACAAATATTACATATCAACTTTGTAAAAAACAATATATTACAGAATACAGTATATACATAAATATTTTATAAAAATGGATGAATTTACTGTTATACAATACTTGTCCGATGTGGTGAAAATGTGTTTTCTGACAAATCTGATGTGTGAAGACTGTCTGTATTGGAGGGCTGAACTTGCGTTTCTTGCAGAGAAAAGTGTCGCGATGGTAATAAATGACTATTGTTATTGGTTGATGTTGGTGTGCTACTGAAAAAGTCCTGCAAGAAAGA
>JXSR01S001401.1:74464-88123 GCA_000969725.1 Ophiothrix spiculata
TCGGTAAGGCCAAAGATTGAGTATCTTAGGTAAGGCATTGTCTTTACTTTTACAAGTGACTGGTCCTCATAGGGATACAAGTGTAAGCCATAACTCACATGCAGTGTAATTTTACTATTTTCTGATAGAATAATTCATATTCAGTCTGTTATGCACACCAAAAATAGGACGAAGGGGCATGGAAGTTGCGGTCGGTGTGATTTCGCCAAAAGATACATTTTGTTCTGTAGAATGCTATTTGCTATTATGATATGTATTGTTGATAGGTCATTTTAAATTGTGCGATAAGGTAATTTTTCTGGCTTAATCGGAATGAAATAATTTTTTCTTTATTCTGAACAACAATTCCCTAAGATCTCCACTGAATGGAATACTAGTTAAAACTTAAATGAAGAACAATTACGACAAAAAGTGATACAATTTGGCAATTTGTAATTTTCTTTTTTACATTGTCTCATTTTTGAAGGTGTTCTAGATTACAGTATATGTGCAATTAGAGCAACTTTTAAGGATATGATCCAACAAATACAGAACCTGGGAAAATGCTTTTTTGATAGAATGTTCATGGGAAAAGGTAACAGTGGTTAACAGAAAAGTCACGGAACAATGAAACATTCGTATAACATGGCTTGAGCCTCGACATTTCCAAAAATTGTTCATTCATAAAAATATTGCTTGTGGTTCCTGAGTTTCTGAATTTAAGATGATGTACAGGTACCATTTTAATGGCATTGCTGCCATTTGATATTCAACAAAATCTAATTTACAACTTGTGGAAATTTGTGATATTTCTAAAGAATTCGTTCACAGAGCAGCCTTTCATGAGCAAACCGTTTCTTGTTCACCTTTAGTCATGTGATCAAATGTCGCCAGGACATGTTACCTTACAATGTGCAAATCTCCAGAAAATTTACTCAAACAAAGTGACTTTGAAATATGTGGGCGACACATAAGAAAGTACCTGTACTTTGTAATGTGAAGAACCACTCGACCAATAGCCTTTATTTAACATCGGGTTTCTAATCACATTCTAATAAAGTTAACATTGACATATATAACCAAATATCGATGTCATTCACCCCTTTTTTATTAGTATTTTTTCCATTTTCCTGCCACAATGTGTTGAAAAGTAAAAATAGTCCCGAGTTATCTTACTTGCCATGCTATAGGTGTGATTTTATTCTGCAAGCATGGCAAGGGGTTGAGGGAAGGGCATGTCGTCACTTATCACAGATTATTCGATGTCGGAGGCAGTTTGCTACCTTTCCGATGAAGTGTTTGTGAGATTGCAAATGTTATGTAGAATATTATGAGGTGAATTCTTAGTATTAGTATTCATTGCTGGAAATAGTCAGTCTTTTTGCAGCTTGTTGACCTGGTTATTTATAATGTGTTATGCAAACTAAAGTAAAGTTAACATGTCCAATGACTTTGTCAGGTCAATCAACCTGGAAGGTTTGAACAGAGTTTTGATGATTGTTTTTCATAATTTCCTTGAAAACCGCGTTCTCATTTTGTTTTGTTTTTGAAAAAGTAAACTGAAAAAAAAAAATGATATCGTATCGTCTCTTATGTGCATGTATCATGTGTATGGTATGAACAAGTTGTCCATCAAAAGGACAATTTTAATGCTTTAAAATCAAAATAAATTGTTGCTTTATAGATCACGTGTAGATGTCAAGTTATGGTAAATGGTGAAACTGAAGAGTTTTCGATGCCACAGAAAATAGAGTTAGAAATCACAAAATTTCATGTTTAAAACGGAACCAAATGTTTCTTTGCTCTTTGGGGAATTAAATGGCTAAAAACGTTATTATGTTTTAAACTAATTGTACTCTCTAAATATGAATTTAGTTGTTGTAGTGCCGGGAAATTATAATTCATCTCAAACGAAGAGTACTGAAGCAACGCAGTGAAGTATAAAATACAAAACTTTCATACAACAATTTCCAAGATTGCAATAAGTTACTAGTACCATGAGTACTAAATACAAAAGAGATTTCCACCACTTCGAGATTTTATGAAATATTTTCATTACTTACCTTCGGGCAGTCGTTTGACTCTATATGTCAAGGGTTGGAATAGAATAACTTATAATTTGTTGCTAATGTGTACAAAATATGCGCAGAGATGTTTGAGCACAATATGGTTTTGGAAGAGATGGGAGAAGAGATGATTTTAACATAACTCGGTCTCACTTTAATACAATGACAGTATCCTGCAGCATGGTACTGAACCGTATGTAACAATATTTAGTAACCAATTCAATATCAAATCTTTGTTTTAAATCAGACTTGTTATTGTCGAACAGGGGTTATTAATTGTTTGTGATTATATATCCAAAGTACTCTGATATATCTAAGTCATTTAAGGTCATTTAAATTATACTCACTTTAACTGAAACGCTTTAGTGCACCAGAAAACTACCGTGCGAATATAAACATAAACACCAACCTCTTTATCTGTGGAAGATAACAACAAGTAATTAGTTCCGATTTGACGGAATAAAGGATTAACAATTATTTTACACTAATTAGTCAAAAGAGTCACTAATAAACTTGATAAAAATAGATACATCGGACATTCATGGCACAAGTGTTGTGAATTTCAAGGTCATATGCCATATGCTAAGTGTATTTTTGTATTCACCTTCATTTCATTATCATGACGGACATTACATGTAAAAAATCATATATAAATTGACTGACAGGGTCATAGAATTTGGGCAAATCCACAATGACTTGAACTCATATATAGGAGGCTACGTATTTTCATATTTTTTTTAATTTTCTTTCTATAAATTATATTAAACCATGCAAATTTCTTTGAAATTCTGGAATTTTGATTCTAGTATAGTTTGATTTTCTCCTTATTTGGTTGGTTAAATGCCCAGCCTTTGAGACTGGTAAAGTTTTAAACACATCTGATGACCCATCACAATTTTCAAATTAATTCAATTTTAGTTTGTTTATAAAGTGACATCAATAATGATGTTGTGTTGGCATTTTATCACCTGAAGCTTTCAAATCAATTATGAGGACTTACTTAGATTTATTTATATACTGGGACTATTCTATATATTCTTACTGCATTCATGGTTTGCACTAATCAAATTACGTAAGTTTTAATTAATTTCAGTTCATCGGATGTATGTCTCTAGTACAAGGATTTTATCTCTGCTTGCCAATGCTCGCAGGATTTTTAAATCTTAAAACCACGCTTAAAACAATGTACTTTTGGCATGTTATATTATGTGACTAAAGTGAAACGTGGCAAGTTGTACTATATCTTAACCATGTAAATAATAGTTAAATCCAAGTATTTTAATTTGTAACGATCCACGAGGAATAGTCCAAGAGTGTACCGTATCCCATTACAATCAATGTTGAAAATAATGTTTGCTGATATATTAACAACAAGAAATGCGTTAAACAAATATTTTCAAATTGTTATTGTGCTCCCAATTACCATTTACAGTATAATAAGCACATTATTTTTAGTAACTTTCCTAGAAAAACTGGTCTCCGAGAAATTGCAACTGCATGAAAAGTTAATTTTACAAAATCATCCACACAATATTCTGGATCTACCTAGAGGGTGTAAGATAACATAATAACTTTTAAGATAGAAATTTAGAAGAACAATCATTTTTACTACATTGCCAAATTTCAATACGATGAACAATTCCCTTGGCTAAATTAGTCAGTTGACATTGGTTATGTTGATACCAATTTTACAATGTTCATGTCAGATGTCGTTGAAATTTTCGAATACTCGTCATAACTTCCTGCAAACCACGTGATTGACACAATTACCATATAAGTATAACAATTACAATGCCCTTGTTACGTCATAGATCAGGCAATCGAGTGATTTGTGTAGTCAATGAAAAAGTATGTATCACTAACCAGGTTCCAGAGAATGCACAGTTCTGTTGTTGACACCATCGAACTTTACCTTGTTTCAAAATTGCCGCCTTAAGTTACATCTGAGACTTTAGTTATTTTCGTCTCAGAATTACATGTCGTTCAAGAACAATTTTGAATGCATTCATTATTACACAGATTAAAAAATACATAGCTTTTGAATACTAACACAAGAACAATATCTAATAACCGATTTAGTGTAGTGCCACCTTAAAATAGCTAAACATTTTTTCTCGTGATTATTAGAAATAATGGGAAGAAGTGGAAATGCAGTAGCAGATAAAAAGAGTAAATATAGAAGCTGTATGATTGAGAGTCATAAATTGGGCGACAGTTGTTCGTGTACAGGTTGGATCACTAATTCCTTGTCTTAAAGCCAATCGCGTTAAAGCTGTTCGTCTTTGTCTTTTTCATCTATCCTTTAAATCTTCCAAATGCTTTGTTAAAGCTTACATGAAGGGCCTTCACACCTTACACAATACGAACTGTCAATCAAACTTGCGGCTTAGCTGTTGTAATACAAAAAGGTTGCATAGGAGCTGTAAATAGGAGTCATTCAAGGACAGCAGAGCTGGCAAAGGTCGGGCTATCCTTAATTCAGTCTCGAAGTGTTACGTGTAATCCGATTATCACCCTAACAACTGGTTTACGCTTTCTAGTTTTGAACCATGATCGAAATGATCACCATACAAAAGTATAGCATACACCGTTGTCAGGGGATGTGCGTGAACCAGTTACTGGGGAAGTAATATAATCACTACGATACTGTCTCGAAGTGTTACGTGTAATCCGATTATCACCCTAACAACTGGTTCACGCTTTCTAGTTTTGAACCATGATCGAAATGATCACCATACAAAAGTATAGCATACACCGTTGTCAGGGGATGTGCGTGAACCAGTTATATAATCACTACGATACTGAATACCGATGTGCGACATTCCAGTTACAGGATATGTTATTAATCAACAATAGTTTATTGTTGATGCAGATACCAGGGATGACTGTACTCATGCGCAGGCGTATAATAATCTAACATGAAAAGAGGAACTTTGAAAGATTAATGTACGCGACGCATTAATGCAAATTTAGCTGAAAAATCGACAACTATTTAAATGAAAAATAATTCACCATTTCTTTCTTTCTTTATTTTTCCTTTTTTTAAACATTGTTTAATTAGGTGTAACTCATAGACAGCCTATGGGTTATAAAATAGTTTCTGTTTATTTCTAAAACTTAAGAAATATTCAATGGATCTGAAAAATGAGTGAGGTGCAGGATTGTGTCTTTTTGACTAGATTTTCCCATTCAATGGTAATACTCCATTCATGATTTTTTCAAGAACGGTGCAATTCTACCAATAGATACAATACTGCACCTAAAATACACATTCTGAGACCACACAAAGACCACATAGCCTACACTTTTAAAGCACAATTTAATTGTTTTCTGAAATAGAACATACATCGTTAAAAAGTCTAATTTTCAAGGAATTTAAGTAAACAATCATTGAACTATTTACGGGAACAGGTTGATTGTAATAAAAAGATATCGGGAAGTTTCCTCTTAAACATTTTTTTAAAGAAATTTTCAAAAATTGTGTTCCAATCTTATCACAATTTGATAATGTAAATATGATCTAATAATTGATAAACCCAAACGAGATCCTTTTGTTTTAATTATCTCACGGTAATTAACATGTCCCAATCTCACGCATGGCCACGCAAACACACCCACAAGATTGAGGTATTATGAAGGCCAACACGGTAATAGGACTCTATCGTTTCCCGTCGAAACAAACAAAAACATCAACTACTTTTGTGTTGTGAAATTTTCAGGATTTTCGGGATATGAAATTGTCCTTTTTGATACCAGTTCCGGATGCTTATTTAATTATATGATAATACAGAACATTAATAAGGAAAAATTAATAACTTTTAAGCATTGATTTTGTCCCATTTACGAGCATAATGGAATGCAAGTGTATTAACCTAATTCATACACGACAGAAAAAGTATTGTTTCTTTCCTGAAAAATAGGGCTTTTACGGTCATCCATATTCTAAACTAAGATATTAAAACTAAATAAATCATCACTCGACAAAAACATATAACAATCATTTGCACTAAATGCAGTCTTGCAAACCGATGCATCGTGAATTTTCAATCAACATCGCACACTTTATAATATTGCAATCGGATTGGCTAGAGAATAATACGCGGTGAGTACAAATAAGAAACAAAAATGCACTGCTGATTTTTCAACTGCTTCAGCATTATTGAATATAAATATATGAATAACAAAACTCATACCGTATAATAGGACACTAAAGATGTAGGATCATATTGTAGCACATATAGATATGATTGACCTTTAACTGGCTGATTGGTTTATTCTTCATGTAAAAGTGCACGAAATTAATCTATCACCAAATATTTTATTGCAGGATTAAATGATTATCATAGATTTATTATGTAATTGAGGTTTGAAACAAGCCTACTTACAAACGTTTCACCATGAATACACCAATTGATATTCATATTGACCTCTGAAATGAATTTTGTGAGGTTTTTCCATCAGATTGTTTCTTATTTATTATCCAGAGTCAAAGGGAAGAATCATCAACACATGATGGGGCTGTTATTAACCTTGCATTTTATTGAATATCTATCATTGTCTACATAACTATGAAATAGGCAGTGAAATTTTGGATTTATAATCAGAAAAAAAGAACGTTTTCAGTTGAAATCAAAAACTGTACTACTTCCGGAACCGTATGAAGAGTTGTGAAAAGCACCAAGCACACAACATTTGCGAAGTTGGCTGCGATAATCATGATAATTCAGATGGCCTGATTTTCAAACCATTGAGTAAATTATTTGAATGATTTTAGTCTGCAACTTGGTTGGTGTATTAAAGTACTTGAAGAGCCATGATTGTTTTATTCCCAAAAATATGTTCTTCACTGTCGTAGGTGAGTCTTTTCGTATTAAAGTTTTCGTAAATGTAATTGCCATAAACTTATGAAATATAAGGTAATTATTAATATAAAACCATATCAATGTATTTATACATTGTAATTATGTATATATAATCTGGATTAAACCTCCATGGTTATACGGAAATAGATTTGCGGATGTTCCTCGCGTGCTAGAGAAGTTACCTCCCATAGCTCAATGCCACAATGTTAACCCAAATTGACTCACATTCAATGCCAAGGTCATTAACTGGACTACATCGTCGGGCGACTCAATGTCTTTAATCAATGTGTTTTGGAATATGTTAACTAATTTGTTTCAGTAACTCCAACAAACAATACACACAAGAGAATTAGCCTATACTGACCAAATGGTTACTACTGGCTACATAAAACAATTATAATATAAAAGTCATGGAATAAGTAAATAAATTATAGAATTATACCTTTTCAAGTATCCGTCATCCACCTTTTTACCAAATACCATATTTTATTCATGAAATTATAAACATTAATTTCTTGAAAACCCCGGTCCTGTCTTTGCTAGCAGGCATGGTCATCACTTGATATTCTAAAATCAGCACAAAGTTTTAAGAGAGAAGTAAAACTTGGACAAAAACACTGTAAATATATCGTGGGTTGATCGCCACAAGGCCGTATCTGCGAAACGACTATCCAAGGTTAAAATAGTTCAAGACACAATCTTTACTTCCAGATGAAAGACAGATCTAACTGCATCATTTATCTTAGAAGTACACCAGTCATACATAATTGTTCTTTCCAGATGAGTAGTTTAATTAGATCATTCTTCTTGAAAAAGCCATAATTAGGTCTCGAACTCTTTTAACCTTGGATTGTTGTTACGTAAATCACTCGATTTACAATGTGTTTGTCCAAGTCTTTCTTCACTCTTAAAACTTGGTACTATATTAATTTTAGCATATTAAGTGATGGCTGTCGGCTTACTTTTATTCAATGAATGGTACTTTTTCATTAATACAATGATAATTTATTATATTTATACAGGGTGGCCCGCATAGTAAGCTGTTCTCACTCGGGGCCCCTGATATGATATAAAAGTAGTAATTCTAATATATGATAAAATTGTTAAAAACTTGAGTTGAAAATGCAAGTAATCTGTAAGTACTGCTTTATAATTGCATTTTTAAATACATCATTTTTATACTTTTTTAATACAAATTTTCAACACATGCAATGGACGCACTATCTATTCTATGATGCAGTCATCGTCATTTGCTTATCAGTAACCATGGTAACACTTTGATAGCCAATAACACAATTCAAAAAGGGTATCAAAATTTGAAGGATGTGTTTCAAGTCAATCTGAAGTACGATATACGCAAAGAGATGTACGATTGAACTTAAATTAAAAAAAAACCCAAAACAGTAATGCATTTGTATAAAAATATAGTAATGCCCCGTCCATGCCGTCTGGGGGAGTTGCACATTTCGCTACACCTGCTGTAAACTAATTATGTGTGACTAATTTTTGACAAATTAGGTGTATCAACCAGAGATTTATCTGCTGAGAGTAGGTATAAGAATGTGTCAATTTCAATCGCACACCCTAAGGTCCGCCCATCGTTCTTAGAGCCTGCACTTGAATTTGAAGAAAAAAACTCAGTCATTTTCGTGGTAAAGAAGGGCCGCAACCTCCGTGTAGATATAGCCCGCTTAGCCCTGCAGGTGTAATGTCGAAGTCTGACCTAAAGCCCTGGGAATAAAATGACGTCAAGCTGAGAAGGTTGACTAAGGACAATCAAGACAATTGAACTTGCACTTCAAAGTGTCCTACCAGGAGGGCAATTTCAAAACTATTTTTGTAGCTTTGAAGTCCTGGAACCAAACACCGATATAACTTAGCATGATAAGCGTGGGCAGTATGAGAATCGGGTTCAAATCGGGAGATAATGCTAAGTTTAACACGAATTTGTATCCATATTTAGATTATTGTGTTTAAAATAACTTAAGATGTTCACATCATGCTATTCTTGATGGCAATAGGTGTTTACTTAATAGAATTAATCCTACCACATCATAGGCGGTGTTTTCTTCTAAAATGATTCGTACAAATGATTTGTAATTGATTGGTTCTTATTGCTAACTGTGGGTTTGTTCCGGATAAACTTGGCGGTCTTTCCGCCAAAGCTGAAGTACATGTTGTGTGCTACTCTGATCAATGATCATTAAAATATGTTATAGAAATATTAATCACAGCAAAAATCGGCTGGTTTCAAAGTAGTAATATTTGTATATTTACTGTGTCGGTCACTATACAAGAATTACATTTGATGCTTTGTGTAAACTTGGAAAATCATTTATTTTGAGATACGACAACCCGTCCTTCTTGATCACTGACAATCTTCCCAGGTTCGTGTAGTAGTAGGTGTAGGTATAAGTTTGTTGTGTATTTGTGTTCAAATTCATTTTTTACTTCTTCCAAAACTGTCCGATACAACGAAATGTGAATTTCATGAAAAGAAAGCCACATGTATATATAATAATGTATAAAGTTATGATGAAGTTAAGGTAAAATTAAAGTTATGATGAAATATAATACAATAAAATAGGGTCTCATGGAAAACGCTAAAACTTAAAAGAAAAATGACATTGTAAATAATGGACACTGTGAATAAAGGGTCAATGTGTTCCTTAAGGGGAGCATTCACTCTACCAATCCTCTGTGGTCATTTGAAAAAAGTACAGACCGGGCTTTCAGCAGCTGCTATCATGTATATCCATGAAGAATCTTGAAGTAAAGGTGAAGTAAAGGCTCAAAGAGAATGTCCCGCAGAAAATGTTAAGCAATATTAACAACAGGAAGATGAAACCCATTTTGCCGGAGTTCTCCTAGTTCTTAGTAAACGGCCCTTGATTAACCTCCCCAAGTTCATTATTAGTAAGTTGCCACATTGATCTTCTCTTTCACTTATTTTTGGGTTTGGAATGAGGGTAGTAAACGGGCAGAAAAGTCATTTGAAAGATGCATGGGTGTGTGGTATGCTTTTAATGGGAGTAATTTTGTGCGTATTCCATTCAAATGTGCCCTACACCAGTATTCTGTACCTATTCCATACAATTTTCAACAAGCAATATAGTGTATAAATATTCTTATCCTACATTTCACAAATTATTATATTCAAATGGTTGTAGACCCATTATTGTGTGGTAGTATCTCCATGTAGATGTTGAACACGAATATACGAGCTACCTATTTTGACTATTTTGTATTTCTTAAGAAAAGATGGGACAGATTTCCATCATACCCTCCTCATGTATGCTTGAATCGGGTAAACAACATTTTGTCCGAAGTTATTTTGTCTAATATCATTTGATCCAATTTCAAATTGTCCACTTACATTTTGGCCACACCCTAATTTGTCCAATTACATTTTGTCCAAAGTTATTTCGTCCAACATACATTTTGTCCTTGTTATATTTTGTCCAATTACATTTTGTGCAAAGTTATTTCGTCCAACATACCTTTTCCCTTGTCATATTTTGTCCAATTACATTTTGTCCAAAGTTATTTCGTCCAACATACTTTTTGTCCGTATCATATTTTGTCCAATTACATTTTGTCCAATGTTATTTCGTCCAACATACTTTTTGTCCTTGTCATATTTTGTCCAATTACATTTTGTCCAATGTTATTTCGTCCAACATACTTTTTGTCCTTGTCATATTTTGTCCAATTTCATTTTGTCCAAAGTAATTCCACCCAACATACATTTTGTCATTGTCATATTTTGTCCAATTACATTTTATCCAAAGTTATTTCGTATAACATATACTTTTTGCCCTTGTCATATTATGTCCAATTTTACTTTGTCCAACCTAATTTATTGTCCAATAGCATTTTGTCCAATGTTATTTCGTTCAACCCATTTTTTGTACTTATTTTATCCAATTTCATTTTGTCCAATGTTATTTTGTTTAACATAATTTTTCGCCATAAGGACCGTAGTGTATCATAATGGAATAAATTCCACTATCTTCATTAATAATAAATATTAAGGTTTCTGTCGACATGCCTTATGTCGACATGAATGTCGACATGAAATCTCGTTTGTCGACATGTTGACAAAACTGGGCAAGTAAAATTTTATTGGACGAAATAAATTTGGACAAAATATAACAAGGACGAAATATGTAACGGACCAAATAACATTGGACAAAGTAAATTTGGACTAAAAGTAATTGGACAAACTAACGATGGACAAAATGTAATTGGACAAAACGTTTTTGGACGAAACGTACTACACCCCTTGAATCATCTTGCGCCTAGTGCCAGCTATTGTCAAAGCCGTGTAGTGATCTTAGACTTCAAGCTACCACTGACTACTTTTCAAATTCACCACTAGCCAGACTTCAAATAAATTGGTATCATGATAGCATCTCGTAGTGAGGATTTCATGAGAAGATATGTGCTTGAATGGACAGCATTTAGGACGCTAGAACATCCTGTGCAAGGTCAAATTCTTTTATACTATCTGTGTCACTGTCCTTATTATGACTGCATCTAGTGAATCCTGTCTAAAGCAATGGAGATCAACGCTGATACCATTGTAGCATCTTGTCTAGAACCCAAAGGGTAACCAATGCAGGACTGGACCAATGCTACCATCTTTGATCTAACCGATACCTCATGGATAACGGAAAATGTCAGGAACCGTCAATCGAAGTTTTGAGATCATTGCACTTGTCTGAGATTGAGCTATGCAAGGAATATGCATTGTATGATCCTTTGAATACCAGGAAGACAGCCAATGTTCTTTCTCAGATAACTTTTGTGACGCAGACCCGCGACGCAGGAAAGCTGTCTGAATTAGCACAATACTGTTTTGGCTAGAGGAAGATCGCAGTTACTAAAATAACATCTTACAAACAAATATGGGTCCTTGAAATAACACTAACCCTAACACTTTTGACCACTTCTTCGTTTAACTGTTTAAAACCTAACTCCTCGAAAATCTGCAAGTCAAAAATGGCGGATTTTCACCTGGGGTCGAACCCACAACCTCCCGCTTCCCGATCCAATTATCACTATGTCAAGCCCATGAGCAGGCGCTGTTATGGCAGCGATTTCGTGATCATAGCTAACTCGGGGCTATGACGTATTTGGAATTGGTTATAGCTTAATGGAATTGGATGTTGTGAGATTCAGTGGGGTTAAGGCTAGAGTATGAGTATCACATATGTTGAGGCAATATGAGTCTTTTAATACCATCACTTTATTAGCTGAGCACCCCCGGATTATTACTTAACTCATTCAATTTGGAATTGTGCGCATCAGGTAGAGGTTAACAGTTCTTAAAGCCGAACACATGGAGAAGTAAACACCGTCATGTGTGTGTTCTCCGTATTCACAATGGTGTTAGACTGAAAACAAAGGTGCTGAAGTGTAAAGATAAGGTAAATGGTTTTTGACAACATTCAAGCCCTTTAGGGATTGAGATGACGCGTGTACTACATTATAAACTAATATTTATATACCTGCTTTACATACAATGATAGTGAAAACGTACCTAATATGTTATGAAAATGGTAATGATGGTGTTTATTAAAAAATTAAAACATAATTATCTTACTGAGTGTGAAAGAAGTATGCTTAGATGGTATGAAAAAATGTTCCATCTTGGCTATTCCATCTTTCTTTGATATCAGAAATACAAACTGGTCAAAATAGGAAACTCGTATGTACATGATCTGATGATACACTGATCATTTAAGCATTTGTATAGTATAGCCTACTACTACTTAAGTTAAAGCTTGCAAATGCAACAATGAAATACATTAAGACCAGTAGCTGCTATTATATTGAAATTACTGAAAGGTCTTTTTTCTAGCAACTAACAAAAATATCTATATAGTTCGAGAAACTCTATAAAAACATGAATATTGGTAATGTTCAGTGGAGAAAAATAGTATAGTATTTGTAACAATGTTGGTTTTGATGCTAAGTTGTATATACAATGTCATCAGTGCATTTAGTGGTACGCGAGGGATCGGTACATGGACTTCCTGTTCCTCTGTTCTGCTTCGCCTTGATATCAGTTCATCATTGCCGTCTTCGGATTGTCTGTATCACATCAAAGGGTCATAATGCCTTCTTCAGATTTAAGGATTGACTTCAGAGAAGTGATATTGTATTTAAAGTAAATTTCCTGGTACTGGACATTGCCCTCATTCAACCTCAGACTTCCAACAGGTGAAGATTTACACTTTAAACCCCTTTAACATTTATCTTAATTAGAGGCCTTTGCAAAGTATCCCTGTCCTGCCTGTTACTGCGAAAGAAAAATGTAATTTTTGCTCCGTCACTCTTTCACTTATTATAGTTTTCTTACATGAGGACAGTGCGCAATTTGTGTAATGTTTTTGATGAAACGTGGCATAGGTAATGGGAAATATTGAACTACGAATACCGTATGCTATAATTAAAATTTGATTAAACCACACATACAAGTAATTTCATTGATAAAATGTTCCTTTTGTACATTTCCGTATACCGTAGATTATTTACATAGTGCAATATAAAATCTTTATGCATGTTAATCTTCTCATTCCTTGTATTTTGCGAGTGATTTTTAGACTGGTCACGCAGACATGAGGTACTCACTGTGTGAGGTACTGATCTGGATCGTATTTAGATCCAATCAGTTCCAGTGACCAATTCAGTGAAGTAGGCACTCTCTCTAGAGGAAGATCGCAGTTACTAAAATAACATCTTAC
>JXSR01S001403.1:129925-141343 GCA_000969725.1 Ophiothrix spiculata
CAAATCACCTCTAGCACCCAAACCATAAAAGGTACAAGGACCAAACTTGGTACACAAGTGGTCCATGACTAAAGGAAGTGCCTTTTGGTAGTTCAGGGCCCAGAGGCCCAAGGCCTTGGCCCCTGTATATGTATAAAATCACCTATAGCGACTAAACTATAAAAGGTACAAGGACCAAACTTGGTACAGAGTTGGTCCATGACTAGTGGTAGTGGCTTTTGGTAGTCTTTGGCCCAGGGGCTCAAAGGCCTTGTATATGTATAAAATCACCTATAGCACCCAAACTATAAAAGGTACAAGGACCAAACTTGGTACACATATGGTCCATGACTAGTGAAAGTGCCTTTTGGTAGTTTAGGGCCCAGAGACCCAATGCATATGTATAAAATCGCATAAAATCACCTATAGCGACTAAACTATAAAAGGTAAAAGGACTAAACTTGGTACAGAGGTGGTGGTCCATGACTAGTGGGGCCCTATGTGTATAAAATCACCTCTAGCACCCAAAATATATTAAGGTACAAGGACCAAACTTTGTACACATGTGGTCCATGACTAGAGAAAGTGCTCTTATGTAGTTTTAGGCCCAGGGGATCAAAGCCTTAAGCCGCAGGGGCCCAAATGTATATGTATAAAATCACCTCTAGCGACCAAACTATAGAAGTTGCAAGGATTAAACTTTGTATATAGGTGGTCCGTGAATAGAGGCTGTGCCTTTAAGTAGTAGTACTACATATAATAAGAGAACTTTCTCTTGTCATGGACCACATGTGTACCAAGTTTGGTCCTTGAACCTTTTATAGTTTGGGTGCTAGGGGTGATTTTATACATATACGTTTGGACCCCTGGGGCCAAAAGGCCTTAAGTAGTCTTAAGCCCAGGGGCCTAGGGCCCAAATGTATATTTATAAAATCACCTCCAGCTACCAAATTATAAAAGGTACAAGGACCAAACTTGGTACACATATAGTCCGTGACTAAAGGAAGCGCCTTTTGGTAGTTTAAGGCCCATGGGCCCAAGACCTTGATGCCTAGAGGCCCAAACGTATATGTATAAAATCACCAATTACTTTACCCCAAAGCTATATAAATCGCAAGGACCATAGTTGGTACATAGATGCCTTGTGACTTGAAGAAATACTTTTGAATATTATTGTACCTATAAAGGCCTATTGTTTCCCCATGCAGGGGCCATCACATGCATAGATGTTCTGGAGTTGTCTAGTTGTACTTGCTCTCTGTTTTTTGTGCATTTGTCTTGTCATCTGTGTGTCATCATATTCTGTGGTGTCTACCATTACAGCCGAATCTTTAACTTTCAACGACTTTCTGCTGAAATAACTTGTCACTTGCTTAGACGACAGAAATTCTGGCATCGAAAATAGTCTTTGCCCATTGTTGTCTTTAGCATATCTCATTTCCTTTGCCACAGAATTAGGATTGGCCTTTGAACCAGACATCTGTCCAATATGGAACTTTCTATCAACTAACATGCCATGGAATCCCCCCTCTCCGTGAATCTTAAACGGAGTGGTTTGGAAAGAGGGGGATTCCATGGCATGTTAGTGTTATAATCCGCAGGAATGATGGAATTCTGGAATCTGAAACCCTCTTGCATGTGTTTGATCCCACTGTGCAGGACAGCTCTGCAGTAATGGCAATAATGAACCACACAATGATTGTTCTTAAATAAGAAGTGGTCTGAATATAAGGCAACTGAACTTCACTGAAGCCCAAGGAGGGAAAGGTGTATGTGACCAAAAGGCTACTATTGTAAAGAGTCACATAAACATATACCGTATATCAATGAAGGGAATAATGTTGAAACGGCAAAGCAGTTTGATCAAGCAGTAGAGTCGTATGGTGGTGTCCCTGGCATCAAAATGTTTGTTTGCCATTTAGAATCCAAGTTAACACCAGGGAGTTCAATCGATAGTGTGAAATCGTACAACAATTTCATTTTCACAGCAGCTGGAATACTAGTGTGCAGAGCATACGGTATTGGAAAAAGAAAACTTCTCGACAAAGTTGACTCAGTTGTCCCTCCATCCCGCAGTTAGCCACACATGGAACAGCACAATCAAGATTTGAACCAGTAAAGCCAAGGGATAATTGGATCCCTTGCCCAAATAATATGCGTAACTTTTGTCATTGTCACCAATGTGTTATCATTTTTTTTGAGAAATGCCATGGACCAAAAATGCAACAATTGTTCCAAATCTATCAGAGCGTGTCATACACCCTTAAAATCTACATACAGTGTAAGGTGTTTTATTGAGAACCACTGGAAACACCTTTTCTTTACTTATACTTGCTAATTTCAAGTTTCTAATTAGTTAGTAGTTAGCATTATTTTGAAAAATAGAGGCTAAAAATAGGCAAATGGTCACAGAAACGCCATTTATGTTAGCGTGGTTTAGGGCATATATGGTAAAATGCTATTTTTGATGTTTTTTCAAGAAATCTGGCAACACCCATATTAGCTATGAGTGTTTAAATATTTTAAAGGACAAGACTGTGCTATATGAGCCTATTTCAGGGGATCATGTTCGTCAGAATGCACAAAATTGTGACAAAAAGGCATAATTTGACAAAATATCAATTTGCAGATATACAGGTTTATCTGGCAATACTGTACTAAGAAGTAACATTTGCCCAAGCTGATTTTAACTAATATGTAAAGGTCATACCTTGTACTACCCACAATAGAGAAGACAAAATCCTAGCATCACCGGGTGGTTGAATTTTTTAATAACGTTTCGGGTCCCTAAATGCCGTTTTTTGAAAAAGTGAAAATGCACATAAAAGACGGACTCAGCACGTACCCTTAAGAACAAGTTATTGACTTCGAAATATATCAGTAATCATATGAAAGTATGCCTTTTTATAATATTTTACTGTAGTGTTCCAGTTTTATCTGGCTTAGAAGCAGCGAACACTTGAAAATCACACTTTTTCAGCTAATTTAAGGGCCATTTTGACCGAAAAATGACAAAAATGGTTTTTGGCCGTTTCCATGGCAACGAGCCAATTTTTTATTTTTTATAGGTCACATGGGTAGTCACTACCCTAATATGCATCATTTCACAAAATATTAAAAAAATCTATTTTTTGAGGTATAGAGCCACTTCTAAATAATTACGTGCATTGGCACTTAAAAACAGACAATTCAGGGGAGTCGTAATTCACGTCCGGTTTTTCAGAAAAAACAACGCGGTTTTGTTACATTGTCATTCAAAAATAACATCACATATTTATACAATATTATTTATAATTCAGTAAGAAATATCAAGCCAACAATCAAAATTTGAAAACAATCAAATTGTTCGAACATTATTAAATTTCGAGGTGTTTTTTTCCGAAGTAGTTTATTGACACTATTTTGATCCTGAAAATGGACGTGAAATCACTAGTAAGGCCTTTGTATAAACTAAAGACTCTATTCCATATGTACGCCAAAAACCGTGATATTCTGAAATGTGTAAGTAGATAAAAATTTGCAGTAAACATGGCGTTCCGTTGTCTCGCTTGCGAAAAAGAACAGTAGCTTTAATAGGTTATGTAGTTCAACATAATAGATGAAAATCTGGCAAGTTTCAAGGAATGCTTTCGTTTTTATTTTACAAAAATGTAAAATTTTACAGAGGTTTCTAATGTTTTGCATTAACCCTTGTTATACAGAATGAATTTCATCAATATATTATATGGATGACAGGAGGTTAACATTGGATCATTTCGATTTGTCAAGCAGTGGCGGGTAACTTTGGTGTCGGGCGGGTAAAAATTGAAAGTTACTTGCCCGGTATGGTTGGTAATTTTTTCAAAACTTTGAGTTAAATTCATACAAAAATTGTTATTTTCTGCAAAAATAACACATTTTTTCGGGTATTTGTGAAAACACGCTCATTTATAGCATATTTCAATTTTTTAAAGGTTAGTGATGTTTTGTTTTTAAATTGTTAAAATTCATGTCGGGCGGGTAGCATTAGAAAGTTACATGCCCGACTGGCTAGTACGAAAAAATACCAATGTCCAGTCCTGAAAGAAATACTTTGAAATGGTCGCTCTACATTTTTCAATGTGTGGCTCTCTTGAGTTATTGATAACAAAACCAGCCTGGAGGGGTAAACCTGAATATGACGTATTAGTTAAAAAATGATTTTAAGTGTACTTCTCATCTAAATGCAACAAGTAACCAAACACTTTAATATGTGATAGCTCACCCCGAAAAAAGACACTTTGCGACAGAACCGTTTTCATGAAATGTTAAAATCAAAATTGATATCATCTGCAGAATGCCCGCATTTTGGGTGAGTCCAATCTTTTTCATTTTCTCACTGTTTTTTGTCGTATTGTACAAAATAAAGTTGTCAATGTATAAAAAACATCTTACCTTCTATTTGACACATACTTGTATATTAGGAAACACACTTATAATGTTTTGCTTTCTAATTATGGATTTTTAAATCAAAGAAATGTTATATTGGATAGAAGACTTCGAAGTGATGGCTCTACATTTTGCAATGTGTGGCTGTCTTGAGTTCATTGATAACAAAACCAGACTTGGGGGGTAAACCGGGGGGTAAACATGATTATGACGTAAATTCTGTTACACAATCATGTATAATTTGCTTCAAGCATCGGATGCTAATTTCTACAATTGCTCTAATGACAATTTCTACTTCATCGCGATTTGCTGCCGTCTAATATCTTTTACTTAGGGTGGTTAAGCAATACGTGCAACATTTACGATCAATATATGGTTTGAGAATATAGTATGAAAAGAATTAATTGTTTGAGCTCTGAACTGTTTCATAGACTAGTGATTATTATAATTGCTTTCTACCGTTGTCTCAGTATATGATATGAAATGTTAAAACTACAGTGTTAAAACATTGTACATCGCTTTTGTTGCTAATTTTGTGAAACATCTTTTAATGTTTTGAATCAAATGTGAAGGGTAAAATACTTGCAATAGATGAAAATGCTCTACGGTAGAGTGTTAATTGTATAATATGTGACCCGTTATATCGAAAGGTACCTTTAAGGGTCACAAAATTGATATTTTTTGTTTTGTTCTCATCTGAACATTATATTTTAAGCTTTAAAATGGCACCTTGCATTTGGTTATTGGATGTTCGATTGCAAAGTTATATCTAATTGGTAAAAGGCATCGGGTTGATTCAGAAAATTAGAGTTCTTAGAAAATCGAGTTTAAATTTCTGTACTGGTAAAACTTGAGTGTAAAAAGGATTTTTATCTCATTTTTTTAAACATTTTTGTTTTATGTCATTAAATTTGGAACCTGATTAATATAATAGAATACACGTTTCTGATAAAATGAGAAATTCGACCTTGGACGTGATTTTTGACTATGTTAAACTTCAATGGCCCGTATCTCGTATTTTACTATGCCAAACTTGAGGTGCCTGATGACGGGTCATATGTTGTCTCGATAATTGTTCATTTTGATCTAGCTACAATTTAATCACACCACACGAAATGGGGTTTCAATTTGAATAAGGGTAAAAACATAGTGGGCCTCCAAACAAAATTTTCGTTACCAAACATTTGGTCGTGACGTCACCAAATATTTGCCATCGAATTTAAAGTATGAACCGGTAACAAACATTTGGTGCAATATATATGACAATTCATTACATGTGCAATCTAGCGCGAATTTTTATTTGGTCGTAACTCGGTGTTGAAGTTATTTTATTTGGAGTCACTCGTCATTTTGACGTCACGACCAAATGTTAGATAGCGAAAATTGTGTTTGGAGGCCGACTACAATTGAATGCTAAATCAAATATGTGACCTTCCAGCCCGTATGGGCAGTAAATGCCAGAAACTTCATTTTGCGCTACAGGTGAAAATACATGTCAAGGTCATAATTTGCCGAAATCGATTTTATGACAGATTCACAATCCTAGTGTACTACAAAATTCGCGCTACAAAATACAAGCAAAGTTTCATTTCAAGAAAATGATAGGAAATGTGAAATAAATGGGTATATTCTTAAGACAATCAACAGAAAATATAGGGCTTACTAAACTTTGGAACGCGTTTATCTCAGTTATACGTTTTACTCCCTGACAAACTTTGACGGACCGTAACTGGAAATCGTGTGAAGTTCATTAAGGTGTCATTTTAATTATTAAAGCATGGTCTTTGCGAATAATTAAAAAAGTGAAGATGACAAAAGCTGGCATTTACTGCTGGTTTGGGCTGGACGGTCACATATGTGATTGTCCAGTTCAAACTGGTCGTTAGATAGTTGGCGTTGTAATTTTCACTCACATTTACATATTCATTAAATCACTAATACTACTCTTTAAATTTCTGTGCAAATATTTTGAAAAAAAATGTGTAAGTCTTCTACGGTGTTGAAACTTTTCAGAGATTATAGGTCTTATACTATAGAATAAGACCTTTATTCTCTGAAAAATGTTTCAACACTAATAAAAGTCAATTAAACTTGCGAGTTCCCTTCCATATTGAACAGACATGTTTCACATGTTTTGTTTTCAGATTAAACATGTTAAAGGGGCAATTCATGATCCACTTATCATACTCAAGGTCACTCTATCATAATTGAGCTTTTTAGCTAGAAAGAATCCTTGACTGGTGAATGTCACAATCCTCGAACCATTCTTTCAAACGTGCTTGCATTTGTGAGAAAAGTGAGAAAATGTGTCATTTTGTATTTGCTGTCGGAGCCTCGACAGTAATTACAACACAGTTGCCTATGAGGATTTTTGAAATGCTGAAAATCTTGTAACTTGACAACGAATGATTGAAATCAAGTGAAATTTTCACCATGCGTTTATGTTGTACTCGTCTTTTTATTTAGCTAGAAAAGAGTGTTGTTTTTAAAAATGGCTTTTTTCAATACTACTTATGCAACATCCTCTGTTAGTTTAGGTATCATACTTGACCTTGACATGTCAAAAGAGATAGTGTCATTGAATTGATATGGTCCGTCATCATATCTCTAATCTACCCCACAAAAACGCAGTATGTGCATTTATAAAGCATAGCAGATACTTCCTTTCCTAAAGAGTTGTATTTACACATGTTTGATATAGTGGATACTACCTAATGAGAACTGCTCGTTTGCTCATTTCTGCATGGTTTCTCCAAGGGAAAGGACGTAGCTTGCAATTTTGACTTTGTTGGACAGATATACACTGCCAGAAAATTGGGCGATTTCGCCCAACGATGATGAAGCATGCATCCCTACCAGCATTGGGCAAAACAGAAATAAAACTGTTGGGCATACATCCCTGCTCAAATGTTTGGCAAAACTATTTGGTCAGAAATGTAAGTCCAACAGCTATGTGTTAGGCAAATGCGATACAAAATTTTGACAACAGTGTATGACCTACAGTAATTTTGTTTAATTTGCCCAACAGTTGGTATGGATGCATTATTTTAATCATTAAGATATTGGGATACAAGTTATGTAGTTTTCTATTGTAGTACAATATTGAAAAAAAATAATGACACTTGAAAACCATGCAGTCACCTTTAACATTTCTACCCCTTGCGGAGCATCCCAGCAAGCTATACTTTTATCAACACTAAATAGGCGGGAATTATGAGGATTTTCTTCATCCGCAAGTAAACATAATCCATGTGACATGCGCGCCGTAAATAATGATCATGCGCTAGTCACACGTGCAACGCGCGCTGCGTCTCCTGCAATGTTGCTGTGTCCAGCTACGCACGCGCTTATCTGTATTAATTCACGACGTGAAGAGGCCCGCCTATTTGGTGTTGATCAAAGTACAGGCAAAGACAAGGTGTCAAAACATGAAAGAAACTTCACTGCTTCACACAGTTCACACCAAAAATACTCCTTTACATAGCATTCAAAGAATCTATGCCAGAAACGCATTTCTTCAAAATTTAACAAAATTACACGTTTTGTGATATTTTAATGCCCAATCTTTTTTTTTCTTGCTGATGTTGTAGAATCCATCAAGGTGCAGTATTGTATATATTTGTAGAATTGCTTCGTTCTTGAAAAAAGTGAATGGAGTATTGTCATTAAATGGGTTCATTTTGTCAAAAAGACACAATCCTGCACCTCACTCGTAGAATCAGACTTTATATTGAATCAAATTAGGTACAATTTCCAATGAATAATAATTGATCATTCTTCCAGTGTATCTATTATGTAAATTAGGGATACCTAAATGAGTACCAGAATGAATTGTTCATATTGATAGTTTACAGTGGGAAACTCGGCCCACAGATCAAAACTTCAATGTCATAAAATCGAAAATCAAGTTTATTTCTCCACAATCTCCTCCAAAGGTATTATTTTGGGCAATTATGCATCTATACCAACTGTTGGGCAAGGTGGTGACGAGATGAAGGCGGTAGCTATATACGGTATCCTTGCCAATTAACTTAAGGTGAATTGTACTGTTTAACACCCACAACCACATCAACTCACAAAATAAAACTAATTATGAAAGTTAATTGCGTAAATGTGATTCTTTTGGCGGGAATTTTTTAAGTGCAATCGGCGATAAACCGTTAGGGTGGTGGTAACCACCCCATTTAGTGGGCGAGTGCTAAGTTGAATAATTATTGCAAATAAGATAAGATAATTCAACGTCGTTCAGAACATTCAACAATTAATGAGCAACAAAGCAATAAAAATAATCATGTCTGTCATTGAAAAATCCGGAGGCGGGGTAACTGGGTATTCAGACCGGGTAACCACCCGCGTTACTAAAAAGGCGAGACATTATACAGGTCTTGAGACTTCATTGTTCCCTGCGAAGGTTTTTGAGATTGCGCCAATTCGAGCAATTTTGACAAAGTTGAAGAGGTCAAAATCACGTGCTGAGGCTCAAATTTGCCAAATATAGCATGCCAAGAAAAATGAACTTTTTTTACATATTTGCAGAAAGTTGTTGCGCCAATTTTCCCGGCTCCTGTGCCAATGGCTCGCCATACGGCCTTAGCAGGAACACTTTCTCAGCCATTATTCTATCATTCTGGGGAAGCTGGTGGCGTATAGCGGTACTTCCTTCGCCTTGCACCAATGAGCCCACAGGACTGTCACGGGTTCGAATCCCGGTCTAGGCGCTGTATGTGCAATTGGTTGCCAGTCCAAACTTGCTTCCGGGCGCTCCGGTTTTCCTCCTGCACTAAAACTGGCAAATAAATCTGACCATCTGACAGAGGACCCTCATGGAAAGCAGTGCTAGACACTGATGAGGCTATCCTCTATAAACATGTCATATTTATGTCATTGTATTTATTTATTTCTCTTGTGTCAAATTGTATTTAATTAATAATATATAGTATAATAATAAATATAACTTTCTTCTTTGTTATTTTTTCCAGATGCCTTCATTCAAAAAGAAGTTGCGTACAGTTTTATCAAAAGAACCAGCGTCGGAGATACATTTCTACGAAACGCACGAAATACACACCATGGGCTTATAGACGAATGTTGCACGCAACAGTGTGATACGGGCGAGATGATTCTATACTGCTGTCAAGAAAGACAACGAGAATGGCATATTATGATGGGATTATATAACAAATGACGAACATTTTCATTATATTGTATATATTTATTTAACCATTTGTGTACCCGATCCCATCATGCACTCTGTTTGTATATCATTATTTAGCACGTGCAATACAAAAACGAACTCTTCGGAATGCGATAAAATCACGTGTCAAAATTATATAAGAAATGAAAGGAATTTGAGAAAAAACAATCTTACCACACTGTAAAAGTCAAAAAAATCTGTTTATAATGTACGTATGAGATAAGAACACATCAAACTGACAATCATGTGAGTGGTGCTCCTGGCAAAATGAGCGGAAAGTCGCGTTTTTGAAATTGAGTTTATGACATATTTTAATTTTCAATAAACTCATCAGCTTTCGAATTATATATAAAATGTCATACTTTTTTTTTCTACAACTTCCATTTAGAGATCGAAATACAAGGTAGTCCACTCAGAATATGACATTAAAAAATTGTCGGAAATCGATTTTAAAGTTACTGATTACTATAGTGTTAGATAGCAAAACGCGACCAATTTGACGTGGATAATTGTACTTCCCGGCATAAATGACCTTCAAAACAGGATGTATAGTTTCACACTTTAAAGTATTAATGCGTTTTATGTCAAAAAACAAAATTTGATCTTTTCACCATATTTTTACTTTAACAGCCATTTATTCAAACTCTTCAAACGCAACTTTCCGCTCATTTTGCCAGAGCATCACTCATATGGTGTGACTTAAAGTCAGCTTGAGTAATTAACCATTAATACTTTTGATGTTGTTTTTTTGTGACGATCAACAGCACGTGAGCATCAATTTGACCATCTATATTCTATAAACATTGAAGTGTGCAACGAGCAATCAGACTCTGGTACGAGATCCAGAGCATCTCCTTTTTATTCTGCAACATTGTGAACTGGCGGTTTTGTATTGTATAAGAGATTATTAATGATTGATTATAATTGATTAGGACAAAATCACTGCGTACTAATAGTTTATTTAGTATTATATTTATATTATTTTGGGCTTATTTTGTAGCAATACACATGAACGAACATTGATCATAAATTCATTTGAATATTCAACAAAATTTAGTTAACGTTGTTATGATTAGTCCTAGTTATGATTAGAGAAATACGGACTAATTTACTTCCCAGCGTAGTAATATTGGTTGTGCGTTAATAGGTTGCTTGTTGCATACTTCAAGATTTACAGAATACAGTTTGTATTGTGTTTGCACTGTCGCGCGCAAAACTACGAACACATCCCCACTTTTGTGTGATTATTTGCTGACATTGGTGATGAATCTAATATGCGAAGTTCGGATTAGTTATGCCCATGTACGAGTCCAAGTATCTAATATCTTCAAGGGCTGTTCTTTGTTTATATATGAGAGATCTGTATCATTTCCCGGGATCATTTCTCAGATATCTTGGCTATGTCTTATGTGCGGGCTTGTGTGGTGATTTTATTTTAATTAAAATATTAGAAAAAATAGGTTCGATTCAATTTGCAAGCAAACCAGTGGCGTAGCCAGATATGTTCATCAAGGTGGACAAGGAGGGGCAAAGATAGTTTGAAGGGGGCAACTCCCCAAACGAGTAGACACAAAATGGTACGCCCCATTTTGTTTTTTACCCTAGCTTCTTATGATTTTTGACGCGCAAAATTTTTAACTTATTTTGTTACAATTTTGAAAAAAGATAAAATTTAGTATGAACTGATGGCACTGGAGTGAAAAAATAGACCATTTGGGGTATGCTATATGCTAAAAATGAGTGTACTATGTAATTTTAATCAGACCTATACTTTTCTTGATTTTTTCAGGAGGGAGGCAAGAAGTCATTATTTAGCACGTGCAATACAAAAACGAACT
>JXSR01S001404.1:56918-72540 GCA_000969725.1 Ophiothrix spiculata
TACTTTACTTTACTTTACTTTACTTTACTTTACTTTACTTTACTTTACTTTACTTTTCTTTACTTTACTTTACTTTATCTAATTTAATTTAATTTAACTTACCCGTTTTAAGTACCTGTTTTAACTTACCTGTTTTAAGTAAAGGTCATAGTAACCAATAAGGCTTTCAATCTGTGAACATTAGATTTCCACATGGTTCATTTTTTAAAAGTTTATCATTACCATGATTACGCTCCTGGAGCTGCTATCGTGTATACAATTATTCATTAAATGTGAAGTACTGACCATCAAATTGCCAAACCAAAATTCATGAATCTGCAAATAGTCTGGCGAATTAACAAATAAATAAAAATTGAACAAATACTCAAACCTGGTTTGGATCTAATTTTGTCCGAAAGAACACACGTGTAATATTAAAACATATGATTGTCAAGATGATTTAAAAGCAGGCGACGGCTCAATAATTTGAGCTAAAACACAATCTATAAAAGTTACTCGGATATAAAAGATATCTCGGTGAAAAGGGACGAAGGATCCATAATTCATAATATAGGTTTAACTCGTCGCCATTATTATGCAAACAGAAACACGATCCAATATAGCGTAAACAAGTTTCGTTAATACTTTACTTTATATATAGATTGGTATAATGAACAACATGCAAAATATCATGAAAGATATTTGGCAAAATTTACAATACTAAAAATGTGGGCTTACCTTTGGGTCGGAGCAGTCGTCGGTGGGGGACACCAAATATCCCAGTTTTTGGTGAGATACGCAACATGATAATCCAGATGTTAAAACTAAATTTCAAACTTAACTTGTATTCATGTTACCAGGTATAGACACTTCTGTTGCTCAAATTCAAACTATCAATGCGTTCTATATTGTATGCCAATGATGGTTAAAATCCTTAAAGACGAACATACGACCCGTATTAGATTTTTGCCTGGAGGTTTTAGAAAGGTTTTGGCAGGTTTGTATGTCGTTCGCTATCGCAGTTGCATACTGATGTTTACTAGTATAACGTCACACTGTAAAATAGCACAGTGGTTTAACATTGAACCTGTTGGCATTTCTTACTGAGTTTAATATCGCATCATAGGTGGTACAGTTGCCGTCACTTTGCAATGGTTTATGGGATTGCGCTAGAGAAAGTATAGGCAATGACTACGGAAATAAATAGTTGTGTTTTAAAGGGGGATAACATCTGATTTTGAAAGGAATTCCACTCCTTTAAAGAGTATGTGTGACTTTTGCAAGATTGACAAAATGATAAAATATTTCGAGATACCTGGGCATCGGTTAATTGCTGTGCTTTAAGAAAAATCATGAAGATGAATTTAGATCAACATGAACTTTTTTTTCTATTACACAGGACCTTTGTGAAGATGCTGGACATGTGCCTATTCCATATATAATTTGCATGAAAATTACTGGAATAAAATCGCTTTAAAAGAATAATCAAATCATTCTGATAAATCTTTAAAAATCGTCAAAATACTAGATAAAGAACGTAAACAGCAAACACGCACTTCCATGCCCTTCGTAATTGCGATAATTGCAATTTGGCGTATAGAAAAGTCAAGGTTTAAGGCATAATGAATGATAAAAGCTGCGCATATTGGGGCTTAAGAGAAACAAATTCTAGTTGAAAAATAATCACGTTAACAAAATACAGGGTGTTCCACAAGTAATGTTCCCTTTTGATTTCAAATAGTCGTTAATAATCCCGAACATTACAAATTGACAAAATACATTAAAGCTTGTACTGAAAGCCATCTTTTAGAATTACTTTAATACCAAACTTGAAATTATATTGGAATTAACGTCACAGCGAAAACTTGTGGCACCAAATATGTGGTGGCTAGGAAAATACTATGGATCGGACTAAAGCCTGTCTCACATTTTCTTCCACATCAATTTGAACATTAATGGAGCATTTTTATGTGTTAAATATGACAAGGAGAAAATGCCAACCACTATAAATCATCGGCTCGAAAGATTTTACAACTTTTTGAACTTAAGATTGCACACAGTGTTGATAAATTAATAAATGATCTATTTCAATTGAGTTTCAATAAGACATTCGAGTCTTAATTGGAACATTATCATGTTGCTGAAAACTACCGCTGTTTCGCCTCCCCTAAAATAGTGGCTATAGGGCCCGTTGCTGTTTTATTTCGTTTTATTTCTTAACTATACTGAAACAATCCAGGAGCTTATTTAGATATTGTAAAATGAAAAGGTATAGCTGGAAGGATAGCATGTGATAGAGTGTAGGCTAATCATTATAATGAAAATTAAAGCCATAGGTCAAACAAATTGCAAAAGTAATGATATTCACATGATAATATCAAACAAACATATACAATAATACAGGGTGTATCAAAAAGAAGTTTACAGTGATTAAAGTGCCTCCATTTCAAAAAGTATGATAAATTATCTAAATTTGTTTTAGACCATTATCTTTCCATAACAGAAAAAATTACATATGTGCGACAACCAGAACGAAAATTATGGTCAATTGTGTAAATTGTAAATAAAACCGGTTGCGCAAAGTCAATAAAAATAATGACGGATCCTTATGTTTTTCTCTTTTTACGAAGACTAGAGAACTTTAACATTACCTGCATGTCAGATTAGGGCTCTGTTAACAAAATATTGATCAAAAGATGTCGATCAATTCGTTAATATCTTTGGCTTAAACTAACACTTATGGAAGAGACCTTAGGACATCAAACCAAGTGATATTTGAAAACCATTAGTGATGCCACGACAGTTGTGAATTTAAGTATCTAGGGAAGTTGTTTTTCTTTAATGTGTGGACAGTGAAAAAACCTTGTAAATGAAGTGATAAAAAATGGCAGAAAATTGTCAAATATCCACAGTTTATTCAAGCTGTAATTACAAGGCAAAAATGGATAGGATCTAGCCTCCAAACGTCAGAAGTTATTTGTTTCGTCCTATTTGATCTTCTTTTTAGCTAAAAGATGTTACCTTCAGTCAAAATTGCAAGTGTGGAACCAGGCAATCTTTGCACAACTGATTTTATTTACAATTTACAAAATTGATCATAATTTTCGTTTCGGTTGTCGTACAACTGTAATTTTTTTCTGTTATGGAAAGATAATGGTCTCTAAAACAATTATAACAGATTTAGAGAATGTATCATACTTTTTGAAATGGAGTCACTTTAATCACTGTAAACTTATTTTTGGTACACCCTGTATATCCAAAATCTAGAAAAATTTACTTTGTGGAACAGCGATTACTTTGCATAAAACAAAATGGCTGCCAAGACAGGAGTAAAATTTCAAAATTGGTTAAATCATGTTAAAAACCATTTCAACGTGTTCCTCTTCCCATGAAGAAAAAGAAAAAGTATACTTTTACCTATCTCCGTATAGTCATGGTAGTATGGTTAATGAGTTATATCCAAAAACGTGAAAGGTCATATCAGGGGTCACGAGATATGCCCTGTGGGAGACAAAAAATTCAAAATCGTCTGATTTTTTTCTAAATGGTCTCAAATTGTTTCTCTTGCAAAACTATCCACACGAAGTAATATTTAGCAATGGCTCAGATGTACTGTTGCTATGGTTACAGAGCAAATTAAACTTTGGGTTACAGGTTCCAATGCAATGGTAAATATGGTCTAAAGCGCTTTAAACAATTACTTCATGTAGACACTTTTGCTAAAGGAACATTTTGAGACAATTTGAAGAAAATCTGGCATGTTTGTCTCCCATAGGACCTATTGACCAATATTGACCTATATGACCTTTCACATAATTGGATATAACTCATTAACCATACTTCGGAGATATGTAAAAGTATACTTCTTCTTCTTTTTTTTCATGGGGAGAGGAACACGTTGAAATGGTTTTTAACACGATTTAACCAATTTTGAAATTTCACCCGCTGTTTTGACAGCCATTTTGTTTTACGCAAATTAATCGCTGTTCCACCAAGTAGATTTTTCTAGATTTTGGTATGTTGTTATATAATCCTGTAAATTTTGTTGCTTTTGCAATTTGTTTTACCCATTTTTTAATTTTTACTAGCCTTGTGGTACTAAACAAAAAGCAAATTATTTCTGACACTCTTGAATAAGGATTCGAATGTACATGTTAATAATTTCAGATTCACGCTTTTTTACAGGATCAAGGCGAGTACCAAAACATACTACCATTTCCCGGGTGCAGGTCGTTGTTCCCCCATTTCCCATCATCTATATTGTGGTCAGAAACAGTCATCCCAAATTATTGTACCATTCTCTTCTCATGTCTGATGACTTGCAAAAGGAAACTATAGGGTTTTTTTTCTACCTCAACATCAACTGATGATGCTATACGGGAGTAAAATTTCAATGAACAGTCTACTGTTTTAGGTAATAGTACTGATGCCTTCTATATGTGATGGCTCACACCGAAAGGGGGGACTTGGAAGATGATATCAATTTTGATTGTTTTCATTTCATCTGTTGCAGCATTTATTAAGCTTTAGAATGACCCCTTTCTTGTTGAAATTGATCAAGGCGATCAAAAGTTACGACAGAAAATCTGCTGGAAATTCTTTTTATTTTATTTTTTTTTGCTGCCTATTTTCACCTGTATCTTAAAAAGTGTTCTCTCGCAAAGTCCCCCTTTTCGGTGTGAGTCATCACATATGATATGACGTTATTTAAAAGATAAGTTTACGATGTAAATCAAGTTATTCCGATTCAATTGCAACTTAAATGTGAGTTTGATTAAATTATATCCTATATCGATGCACGGGGTTTTACGTAAAACCCCGCCTTGAAAATGTTAGAATGACCGATAATGCCAGCATTTGTCAAGTTTAATTGAAAGAGAGCAATGAATTCACTGTTGTTTAACCGAGCGATGTATCATCTGAAATATTTCTCACATTGCAAATTGATTTTGATCATGATAAATCATGATTAAAGAGAAAATAGAAAATGAATTATAACAAATATGTGGTTAGAGGCTATATTTCTCAGTATTTTCGATACTCATGTATTATAATCGAAAATATACAGTCTTGTATTACCAAATGATTACCAAAGGACTCGATGTACTTTCAAAATATAGTCCCAGACGGCGTAACGTATCAAATACTCACACTTCTTATTCGATGTAAGCAACACAGCAACATGTCAAGTGCAAAATATGCTACTTGCCATATTTTATTTTATTTTGATTTGATTTGATTTTGATTTAATTTAAATTAGTGCTTAGTTTTTAAACCTGATTTAAGGTCACAAAATCATAAAAACACTTTGTTCAAGTTTGATTACAAAATATATTAGGTGTATCAAGTACGAATGACATAGCAATCTTTTTATTCCTGAAAACTAACCAAAAACAGATTAGCCCCTTTCTTTACGCTCCTCATACGCATAGACATTCTATTCACGAGTTTGCTGTTGATAATATAGTGCCCACTAGTGGGACCAAGACATATAGATGTTTGAAAATAAAATTGTTTTCCAAAATCTTGAATAAAGTTCATGCAATGTTCGGTAACATTTATGTTTCTTCGCTCTAAATGACTTAAAAGTAAAACTTCTCTGACATGTTAGTGAATTTTGTATTGCGCCTTCCACAGATGATGGGTGACTTATTTACAAATAATGTCATGAAGTTGTAAGAAATTTTATCGTCAGGATTTTTCTTAATGCATTGTTTTCTTTTGTAACGTTTGGTTACGTTTGTGACATTTTTGAGTTAAAACTTGTGCTCATTCATGCACGGATAGGAAAAACTTCACAATTTCTGTTTGGAAAATACTTCTCACGTACCAAGTAACAAACGTATGAGTGAAAAGCCTGCTTATATAGTCAAATTAAAAAAAACTGATTTTTTGCTTGAAGTCACAGAAAGTTTAATTTTTCGTGGAATGAGCCTTTGATCATGTTGATCATATCCCAACGTTCAGTTAAGGGGTTTTCTCTGAGATGCAAATACTCCATTTATTTTCTTAAATCTATATTGAAACTTTCCATTTTGGATTATTAAACGCGACATCAGTTTCGAGATTTCCAGTTCATAGTTATGTGGCATTCTAAATATATCAAACAACAAATAATTAACGCATGAGTGCTGTCATAGAATAATAAGAATTGTCAAAAAATATAATTGTGTGATTTATTGTGTGATGATATCTGGAAAAGAACATTATTTAAATCAATATATACCTTGCTAGGGGGAAGTCATCTCTGGACTTATTGGCCTTTCGACTTCCTCCTCCATAATCTATTAATATATATATGTAATCAATCTATATAATGTGTAAGATAAGTATGACAATATGAATATTATGTATTTGTTTGACAAATAATTGATTATGGAAATAATAAACTTATAACTTATAACTTATAACTAAAAAATTAGTATTTGGTAGATTTATTTGTGCTGATAACGATTCTATAAATGAAAAAAATATAGGGCACCGTGCTCGTTTTTGAGATACGAGCATTTCAAAGAGTACATATTTTCCCAAAACATCACCCAATTAACCATACAAAGTATATGGAAAACTCCAAAATGTCGATCATTATGTGCTTGTAAAATAGTAAATCCTCCATTTTTTTTTTACATATGTTAAAGCACTTTTTGCGCTCTTCAAAATACTGAAATAAAAAAATATGGTCACCGTGTTAGTTTTCAAGAAAAACGACCAAAACTGGCATTTTTTTGATAAAATTTGATTACTTTGATGGCACATCCGCGTCTGCATATTTCCCGCGTATATATTACGCAGCTAGGCGGCGCGCGATTAACCAAACGCGTCAGTAAAGCATGCGTTCAGTGTGCATTGAAATTTGAGCACGCAAAACGGATGCAAACATTTCTTTGATTTCTTACTATTTATGAAAAAATCGTTATCCCGCAGTCGTAAGCAACTGCATCTCAGAGAAAACCCCTTAATATGCAGTTGTGACAACAATCACCCCTGTACCCAAAAGACAAGAACTTAAAGAAAGATAAAAATAGACACTGTTGCCTTGTATCTAAAGAGGTCTTTGAAGTATACTACTAAACTGGGTACTTCAAACTTAACCTTTTGGTCTTACTTAATATCTTGAAAGTCCGAGTTAATAATTTAATAATCTCGTCTTCTTATTAAACTACCAATTATAAAAAAAAAAAAATGTTGTTTTTATTTTTATTTAAAATTAAAATACGCGTCGTCAAAGTATTTTCTGACATAAAATGCATTCATTAGTACTATTTCTATGAAATATCGGCGTATTTACTAATAATATTTCTCAATGTAATTAATATTGCTTGAATATAATTATTATTATTACCATACAAATCCATTATCAAATTTCGAGTTTGACGCTTCCCACAAACTAATTCTTCGCCTTAGGTGTCTCAGAATCTATGAGAACTGTATGTTAAAATTTCGGTGCTCTGAAATATGCACATTTTTGCGAAAAAGCAAAATGTGTTTATTTTACAGAATCAAACACTGATGTTAACATGTTGCACCAAACACATTGATTGTTGCTACATGAATGATCTCCTAAAGAAAGTCTGCTAAAACTTTCCAACTGATCTTACATAGTGTATACATTTATATAACCTGCTCATCACTGGTAAAATATTTAAAGAGATTGAAAAATCAAATGAAATTCAAGTTTGCTGACAAAGTGTGATGACTTTTGCATTTCTTTATAATATAGAAACTTATTAATGCCATATGTGGTATGTTTATACAAGGATACAACTAATACTTAATATCATCTCTTACGGCTACCAATTAAGTAATGTATAGTCAACCGTACACTCGTGATCATTTGGGAGTGGTTCATGATCATTGTAAGTTGTCGTAAACTTAAAAACGGCATTCTATCGTAATTTTTAACATAAATGAGGAGTAGATACTATCATACTACAGAATATAATTGCTTTGACTGACAATTACACTTACAGAAACAACTATCAAAATGGTGACAACAATATGTCCAAAATTGTTAATACAATGAATGTCAAAAATCTACAAATTTTGAGCAGTCCGGATCATCCGATCTTGTTCATTGTTTTCCAACTTACTTGACTTATCAAGGAATTGCAAGTAGTTTTTAAGAGTCCCAATGTTAGCAAAACATGCATGGAAGAGCTTGATTGAAAGTGCAATTTAGTCTTGTTATATAGGATAAGGTAGGTTATGTTGCTGTTGCTGACGCTAACACTGGAAGTCTGAAATCTCATTACGCTTTTGTGCTACAACCTGGTAATATTTTAACAAAATCGAATGATTCAGGTTGTATAAAATTACACATTGGTGCTTTCCACAAGGAATCGTCTAGATGAATGTGGATTTCCGAAGTCCAGATTGTGTTCACACGGTCGCGCGTCAATCTGACTTTACTCCAGTTGCGCGTATGACACGCTTAGGTGTGCGTATGCGTAGAAATAGCTCAACTACGCGTATATACACGCGCATTCACTTACGGTTATGCGATCGTTTGCTGAAGTCCGGTTTAATCTACATGCATCTAGATGTGCGAAGCACAGATTGATTAGTCCGTGTGGAGAACCCATTTTTTTTTTTAAATGCGTCAATTTAAACTTTGACACCATTTTGATGTTTTAACATGTTTAACGGAGATCAAAAGTCACAGTTTCTGGAGAATATTCCCCTCATCGTGTGTAGTAAGATTACTTGCAGCGAACATGAAATACTCCCATCACGATTTTCTGGACGAAGCATCCTTAATAGATGATGATAAGCGTCAGTTCAGTTTGATCCTTGTAAATACGCCTCGCAGGGAATTAGTATGTTTGTACAGTATAAAGACATGTAAAATTCATCACACTATCTCAGTAAATTTGAATTTTATTTATTTGTACACTTAAACAAGGGAAAGAAACGTGGGGTTGAAAAGTAGGTTGTGGTCAATAAAGATTCTTTACACCTTGTAACAGTTTCATCTTTCATTTCCATTAATTAAATACATCGCAGTGTGGGGTTTCGAAATGCGCTTTAATTTATCGTCTTACCGAGTCTTGTAACACGACCGAGTTGACGTGAACGAGATGCAAAATGTAAGAACAAAATAACAAATTAAAAACATTGTTTTATATGTTTGACGGAGACTTTTAGTATCCAAGTTACTACGTGGTATAAATGTGTAGGAACGTTGCGTAGATGATCATAAAACAAAAATGAATCAGATTAACAGTAATTCACAGAGAAATTATTTTTCAAAATTGTAAACAGTCTTTAATTTCGAGTTATCACCAGACTTTCGGCTTGTCGAAACAAATTTGTATAACGATGTTTAGTCAACGAGTAGATAGCAATCATAATTAATACTCTCATTTAGTCTATACGTCGATATGTTTTCAATATTTTCAATTACTTTCCGTTTAGTACATTTGTCCAGGCCTGCTTTTGTCATTGTATTACTAGGTTTTGGCGATTTAAATCACTAACTTACTAAGACTATGGTCACAAAACTTCGTACGAACAATAACGAACAGTGTCTGTTTAGTAGGATCACGGGCAGCAAGCTAAGCGAGCAGCGAGGTCGTCGCTCTCTGCCCATGTCATGGTCTTTCTAGATGGACTAAGCACTGTTCGTAACTGTTCGTACGAAGTTTGTGACCATAGTCTTAAATAATATGCATGTTTACGTCGGCGGAAAATTTTCTTTAAGGATGTAACAGCCACATCACGTTGCTTTTTGTTTCAATTAAACACGTTGCCTATAATTCAGTTAGCGCAAAATTAAAGTACCTTACATCACATAACTCAAATTACAAACAAAATCCCAGCACGCCACGAAGTCCAGATAAGAAGCATGATAAACGATAGATCAATAGATCCTGAAAATGTTTAGATTATTGAATGTGTCTATGCGTACTTCTCAGTTTCTCATCTTTATCCAGGTAGCATTTATGTATACGGCCTGATGGGGATGTGCCTGCACTTGTGTTCATAAACATTACGACAATTTCACAACCCATAAATACTATTTGCATAAACAATATTCATATTAACCTATAGGTATACAAGGGCATAACAAACTATCTTTCCTTGTGCTAATGGGTGAGATATATAGATATGGAAATGGAGAAATGTAGGCGTATGATACGATAGTCAGGGGATGGAGTAAACAAGTACCCGGAAGTTAACCACATTACGCGCTAATTTCGTATGCTCGAACAGACGCTTTTATTGAGTTAACGAAATGACCTAACACCAGATAGCTCCAATTACCATGATTATAGATAATTTTATCCTAAAACACGTCTAGACAACACCAGATTGAACTATTAAATGACACCAGCAAATGACCGTTGGTACGCGACAAAACAACATCTATTAAACATACTAAAGCCACTTTCAAAATAGAACATTATAGTGTAGCCATCGACATTAAGTTATGACCATGATATTGAAGTCTTGAATTTTGTAATATGGTGAAATGTTAATCGTATACAAAAAATAAAATTTCACAATTCCTGTGTGAGCTACATCAAGGTTATACATCGAATCATGTAAATTTTGAATCCGTCTCACAATCGGGTTTTCAACTGAATCAAAACAAAGTCAAAACACATTGTATATACTTACTGAATATGTAAGATGTCGATAGTACACATGGTTTTTCAGTTAGTTATTTAAATATCTAGTTTTATTTTAATAATAGTGGAGTGAGTGTTTCTAACTGTAGAGAGAATTGCTAATACAGCAAATAATAGGTCATGAAACAACTGCAGGTGATTCAGAGACAGCGAAGGCATTCCACGATGACGGTATTATTTTGAATGAATTTGGCAAATTATCAAGTAAGGGGTATTTTGGAGTGATTTAGGGACCATCTGAAAACAGTTTGTTGACTACAATCAACAGTAAGATCTATATATAAACACTGGAATACCACAAGGTTCAATTTTTGGACCGCTTGGTTTTATCATTTAATTTACGTTATCGAGTTTCTTAGGAGTAAATATCAACTTTGGCACTTACGAAACAGATCTGTAAAACATTAATAAACAGGATCAAGTTTAATGTTTAAACGTCTATCTCTATCTATCTACATGTATGTCGACGGAAGCCATGATGAATTTTCTCCACTGCTGTCTGTTTAGCATGAGTTTGAGAAGTTCATTTTGATCAATGCCAGCATCCTGTGTAAGAAGTACTGGGTAACCTTGGACATCCTTTGTCTTCCCTGTGCACGTGTCCCTTGGGTGGGTGTCCAGAACACTAGTCCAGACACTGGTTCCTCAAGCCGCAAAGTTTAGGCGGCGACCTGTCACTATTTCTGATAGTTTGGGTAAATCATGGATATAGTAGAATTAACCTCCCTGGTAGGATGATCTCTCCAGTTGAGGTTTTGAACCATCATTAATAGTCTTGGACCGCTTGGTTTTATCATTTATGTTAGGTTATCGAGTTTCTTAGGAGTAAGTATCAACTTTAAACGTACGTAACTTTAATGCATTTAAGTTTAGCACTTTTTCCTCAAATGAATTCGGATTCTATATCAGGACTATTCCCATACTAAGCAAGAAGATAAAAAAAACTGACTTTGACCATTAAAACGAAATCGTTCATAATAATTCCTTATAATGAATATTGGATGAATCATGTTTCGTATTGTCTCCTCTAGGTGTAAATAGCCATGTATATAGACGATTAGTGAGGAAGTGCACTGAAAACCTAAACTGGTCAGTGTGACTAACTTAAAGCTAGTCCAGATGGTACCCATCTAGACTAGCTTTAAGTTAGTCAGTATTGCTGGACTAACAAGGATGACAAACTTAGCCTAGTCCAGCATGCTGGACTATAGTCTCATTTTAGTTGTTTTACTATAGTTTTAAGTTAGTCTGTTGACCAGCTTGACGTTAGTCCAGCAAGCTGGACTAGTTTAGGCTAGTCGCTTGACTAGTTATTGACTAGTTTTACGTTAGTCCAGATGGTACCCATTTTGACTAACTTAACGTTAGTCAAGCAGACTTGACTAACGATAAGTTAGTCAACGTTAGTCAGGCAAGCTAGTCGAGCACGCCGGTGCACATGTACGATAACAAGCTTTTAAGCTTAATCCACGATGTATAGCTAATCCGTCAATATTAAATGTTGAGAGAGGTTTAAGAGTGACATATGAGTACCACCAAAATAGTCCGCGAGCTGCATATAATCAAATGTTATAATTCACGATACATCAGTACATAATGGTGATATTTATGAGGTCAAACGACGGCATGATGTTTTACAAGTCTGTGCTGTCCACCATGTTGCCATCAATGACTCCACCTGACTGTGCTCAGCCTGACTAACTTAAGCTAGTCAAGCCAGCTTGACCAACTTCAAGTTGATTAAGCTCTTTTGTACTGACTGTCAAGCTAGTCAAGCTCTCAGTCTGGCAAACTCGTCAAGCAAGGTTTTGCACGTTAGTCAAGTGGGCTTGACTAGTTTACAAGCTAGTTTAAAGCTAGTCAAGCCTGGCTTGACCAACGTCAAACTAATCAGGCAAGCTGGACTAACCTGCCTGACTAGTTTAAAGTTAGTCATGCAACTGCTTGACTAGTTAAAGTTTTCAGTGTGGTATGTGAAATTGAAATCATTCTGTATCGAGTTTCGGCTCCAACACCCAGTTTTAACCCTTATGATGAATAGTTTTAAGACCTTGATATCAAGTTCATGATTTTTATCCCTTTCAAATTGAGCACTTTCTCATTGGATGGTTTTTAATCTTTTACTAGTAGTAAATAACAATACATAGAAAAAAAGATTTCTTTAAAAAAAACCCTTTTAGAGAGACACGATAGTTTTAAATGTTATCATGGTTATAGAACGTCAGTAACCTTACTCAAGCATCTCAGAATGTTTTCACTTAAAGACTTTCATTCTCGGCAAGCTATCAATATCGTTATAATACTTTACATTTTCTCATTAATTAAACTAAACTGCATCGTATATAAAACGTCTTCATCTTCTCATCACAATTAAATTTTGAATGTGTTCGAATACTGAAATGATAATAAAATTTACTAAGATAGGTTTTGCAATGCAAGCGCCTGTACAAAAATTTCCTGCGAGACTTGTTTGTACAAGGATACACGGATAAAGCGCAAGCTCATCATCTATTTAACGCAAGAAAGAAATATATAGGTTCTAAAAGAAGGTTGGCGTCAAAAAGAAGGTTATCGTCAAAGAGGATTCTTAACACTTAGCATGCTTAGTTAAGGTTTCTTCTTTCATCTCCATTAAAATACTGTATGTCACAATAACAGGTTTTACCTTCTCGATTTCTTACCGTGGCTGTGTTAAGTTATAGCGCGATCGGGTTGACGTCAAACAGAATGGTGTAAAAAACTTATCCAGTGACATGATACGATGACTATTAGTAATAAATATACTTTCATACACTCTGCGTTACGCGTTACGCAATTACGCGCTGAAATTGTAAATCTAATTGGACAGTTTGTAACTTATACGCATTCATTAATCTCGTCTAGTTGCACGCTACGTATAACGTGGTGCGTTGTACAATTACATGTACGCGTACGCGTAATATACTCGCGCTTATATGGCAAGTTTCATTTTAAAAGAAAGGTAAATCTAAATTACAATGAATAACATGGGACGATGGATGGTTGTATTTCCTATGTTTTATTGAAATAGCAAACACATTTTTCAATAATTAAAAATTATATTCTAACCATGTATGTGTATGAAATAGATTAATAACTGCTCTTTACTTGGCACTCGTGAAATTGTACAAAAATAATGCACCTTGTGCTGAAGTTGAAGTTGTCCAACTCACTCGGCTGCGCCTCGTGAGTGTGGACAACTTCAACTTCAGCACGCGGTGCATTATTGTTGTACAGTTTCACTCGCGTCAAATAATACGCAGTTATTAATCTATAAATAGTATTTGCACAGAAAAAAGCAAAGTGAGTCATTTGACTCACTTGAGCCATAGTGTGTGCATGTATGACTCACTTTTCAAGAGTTTCAAGAGTCATAAAACAAAGATAAATACGATTTTCAAAACACTTTTTAAATATCAAAATTTCACCAAATTTTGCATTATTGAACAATAAATCCGATTTAAAATTACAAGTAACCTAAATTTTTGAATTTCAATTCAAAACAGTTTCAATATCAAAAGTCACCAGATTTTGCATTATTGAACAATCTTAATGAGGAACATGAGTACTCAACGAACAGATAACGATCAACTGTTTCTCTCTTTCTACGGATTTATGGCTATTAATTACTTTTCTTTTAAATTTTATTTTCATTACTGAAGGTTTTGAGAATTAAACCTGCAGACTGCTAATTACGTCTGCAGTGGCAAACGAAGTATAGTCAGCATTAAGGGACAGTAACACACAAAGACTGGCGGGAAATTCAACTTGCAATTCGCTAAGGTTAATGTTGTCTTTCTTTGTGGTCATTAGTATAATATGGAAATGTCAAATTTATGTATGTAAGTGCAGTTTTATGATACGATATGATATGATACAACCATCCCTTATTAGTAACTATCTTTACGATAGCGTTGACTGAATGCCTGAATTGCCCGTATGCATGTATGTGCAGTTTTATGATAAAATCATCGCTTACTGTCTTTACGATACCGAAGACTGAATGCTGCGAAGAGCCCTGTTTTATGGCAGACCCTGGGCAGACATTGTATAATCGAATTTTAAGTTTTGAAAAACGTGGTGAAAATGTTAATGTTAACTGACTTGCCCAGTTTGAAAGAATTGACAATGAATGATCGAGCAAATAAGCACACGGCCGGAAGTTAACCACATTTCGCACTAATTTCGTATGCTATATCAGACGATAATATTGAGTAAGACCAATGACCAACCATCAAAGAGCTCCAATTACAGACGATTTTATCCAAAAGCACGTCCAGACAAAAATAGATTTAGCTTGAAGTACGATGTGTTGAATGACACTAGACAATGAGCGTTGGTATTCGACAAAACAACATCTTTTAAAAGCACTATCAAAATACGCCATTATACTCAGGACGTTGGCATTAGTTATCTTAAGTTTGTTGGCTTTCTTGAAAATTATCATGCATATTGATGTGATTTAGAGGCAACTAATAACAAACATACAATGATTAAGTTAACATTTAAAGTATCTGTAAATGAATTTTGCATAAATAGCACACCTCTATCATTCCTAAATGTACCCGTATAATGAAATGAAATTATTAGTTTCCCGTCGCCCGCCCGCGTATCGATTTCCTTGCCGCTAAAAAAATTCATTATTTTAAAAATATTTCATTATTTGCATTTTTCATTCAAATTTACACAATTTCACCCATTTTACTAAGAAATACATACCGAAAAAACGAAATCTAGCGCATGTATGACATATTCGAACGTCAATCGGCCCCTATTGGAGTTTTATAAACCGGAAGACCGCAATGCCCTTTTAATATGTTCCGACTCACGAGACATCGCGTAAAAACGTAAAAAATGCCCAACTTGAAAAGCCAAATTTTCCACTTTATACATAATAATTTATATTTTTGTTGTTATATTCTAAAACGTTATTCTTTTCTTTACAATAATCTGAAGAAATAATTTCAAAAAATATATTACTTTACGAAAAAATC
>JXSR01S001406.1:0-13034 GCA_000969725.1 Ophiothrix spiculata
ATGGACTTGTGGGTTGACTTTTGAGGTAATGTTCAGATCTCTCAAAAAAGCTCTTCTCTTTCGGTTGTTGTTTTATTGAATCATCGGGATCAGGACCTTCAAAACCCGTCCTTGTTTCTGTTAAGAAGAGTTGCGTGGTCCTTAGCTCATAAACAATATTTTATATACCTTGAGGTGATGGGATCTGGAACGGATCTGTAAATAACAGACAAAACAGACGGCGATCTTCAACCGGACTATGAGTCTGATGATACCTAATTGCAACAAAATGTCAGTGCCGGTTGCTACATGTTGCGCCATGATTTATCTCCTGGCATTGGTTGTCAAGATTGTGCACTGATATTTGAAATGACCATCAGTAGTTTTGATCTGCATCACTGAATCTTCTGCTGTATCGCTGCAAAATGTGCGTCCGTTTAATATTTTGAATGTAGCGTCAAATTCATCAATGCACTATTAATAAGATATTACCCACTGTTGTGCAGTAAAGAGTTAGTGTTGAAGCAAATTTGTTCGAGATCAAAATTGGATCCCTTTACTGAAACGGCTGTAACTTTTGAATGCATCGGTCAATTTCAACAAACTAAAATTCTCATGAAAGCTGATTAAATTTGCTATTTCGCAAGTATAATTAAGGTTGATAAACATAAACAAATTTCCTGTAAAAAATTCCTCCCGTTGATTACACTTTAATTTGACTCACCCTGTACATATATAATTTGCAAATTAGATAAGAAATAAAGTAGTCATAGAGCTGGTGCAATATATTATAAATCATAATTTACATATTTATTTCAACTAAAATATTTTGCCTTTAGCGTTTTCATGTGCAGTTGTGTTTGTGGCATACAAAATGAAAAATAAGTACGATTTCTTTTCATTACATGTGAAATATGCGGACAAGTATTGCTGAAATTATATTATTAGTCTAAGCTTTAAAGAACTATGACACTCGTAACTCTATCAATACATGTAAAATGCATGCAAAATCAATTAAACACAAACCGACACTTGATGGTTACAATAAACGGACACTTTATGATTACCTTCAGTTATTTTTCTTCCATAGAAAATATTGTAAGCTTTGAAACTATACACGGATTTCTTTCAGGCAAAATAAAGTTATCTGTCAAGTTAGCGCTATTAGTAACTTCACAGTTGTTTAAATCAACAATTCCTGCAAAGTGTTGGGTGAAAAGTCAAAAGCATGCAAACTGCTGGAGGAAAAAGAATTGTACTTTGGGTTGTTACGATCCAAGAATTACAAATTAACCTGATTTGCACAACATAGAGCCTGTATTTTGATAAGCTTTTACAACTGAATTGCGTGCTCCAGTGCTGTGATTTTGTCTTTACAATCTAAAACATCTTTGAAGAGGTTTCGTTTGACCTTTCGACATTTACGTTGATATTGTTTTGGTTGAAGCTGTCCAATTATATGTATGAGATTTGCGAGACTGTGATAACAGAAAATGAAACTATTATGACATTTCCTGGCTGTAAAGGTTGTAAATTCTTACTTGTCAAATGCTATTTTAATCTTGGTTTTGATTTAAAGATGTGAGGCACAAAATATGTGGACAGCGAGTTTCAGTTGTATCTATTTTCAAAAGGGGAAATAGCTTTGTTTATTATTTTTGGGCATAAGATTATAAGTTGTTTTGCGCGTAAAACTGTAACCGCACTTTTTTTTTTAATTATAACATGAATATATTTGTAATATTAGCTGGAAAATTATACTAAATATATTTAAAAATTCCACCCGGAAATGAGTTCTGAATATTTGGCGGGATTTTTTTAAGTCTTTAGTTTTGTTTCTCCAATTTCTTGGATAACACACAACCGGGAATATACAGCATTAATGAAGCTTTAAATTCAATATAGATATTACTTATTATTACAATTACTAATATACAAATAAATTTGAATACCTTATCATCTACCCTCGGTCACAAACTGGTTGGCCACTTTTCGTATAACAAACAATCATCAAACAAAAGCTCTTAAGACAAGGTTCTGATCTGATCCAAATGAAAAAGAAATTAAGCAAGACCAAATAAATTCATCACCAACAATTTCACAGACAATCTTCGTAATCAAAGTATAATCCAAACAAGTAAACTTAGAAGTGCGTTTCAATAACTAACCTATAAGAACCTATCTAGTTTTCTATGTTTTGGTTATTTTGAAGTATTTTATCTATCCAGACTAGTATTTTGCATATACTTCGTTGTATAAGTTATGTTTGAGTCTCGGTATTATTTTATTAAATTGTGAAATTATTGTTCATTATCTGTCATTATTCGCGGAGGGATGAAACGAATGTCATTTGTATGAAGACATTCTTATTTTTTTTTTTTTTATATGTGAAAAGAAATATGTATTTAAATCGAATTTTTAAAACGTGCTTGCGGGTTTTCAGCAAATTAAAATTTTTTTTTCCTTTTTAGATGCTTTTAAGCTTTTGAATTATCCATGATAAAATGTTATGTTATGAATATTTACTCACTTATTTTTTGAAATTATATAACTTTCAACTAAAAACCAATATTTTCTTTTTTCTTTTTCATACATCTGTAATAAATGAAATATCCTGACTATCAGACATAAACGGATATTCAAAGAATACCATAATAAGTGATATGAACTGTTTCTGTCTCTTTCATAGGCAAAATAAAGTTACCTATCACGTTAGCGCTATTAGTAACTTAACAATTCCTGCAAAGTATAGGTGAAATGTCGAAAATTTAGGTTGTTATGATCCAAGTATTACACAATAAGGGTAAATACTATCCATCTGTTCTGAAAAATGTGAACTAATTTTTAATAATGAAAAGATAAATTTTCACTGCATTTGTTTCGGAATCGAATAGTAGGCCGAATTCATAAAAGTAGCAATTGCTAGTAAGAAAAAGACATTAAGAAAAAGCAAAAGCTAGACTAGAAAAAAGATTTAGCCTTAGCAATTGCTTAAAAACACATTCACGACCTTTACCTTGGACTAATACCTTTTACTTGTCTGGAATCAACCCAGACAAGCTACTTTTATGAATTCGGCCTATTGTCTTATGGCGCGGGTTATCCATGCATTACGAAGCGAGGGAATAACCGCTGATATGTACGTCAAAACTTGTGATATTCTGACATATGTAACTAAACAAAAACGTGTAAAATCATGTATGTAAAAGCACCAGTAAAGGTTGATGTATAATCTAGAGACTCTTTTCCATATGTGCGCCAAAACTTGTGATATTCTATGTAAGTATGCAAACCTTGCAGTAGACATGACGTTCCGCTGTCTCACTCGCAGAAAAGAACTGTACCCTTAACCTGGTTTGTTACACCATGGGTTCTCTGAAATGCAAGATTGAATTGTGTGCTCCAGGGCTGTGATTTGTCTTTTTAGTCTTTTGAGGAGGTTTCTTTTGACCTTTCGACATTAACGTTGTTATTGTTTTGGTTAGAGATGTCCGATTATATGTATAAGATTTGTACGTCTGAGATAGCAGAAAAGGAAACTGTTATGACATTTCCTGGCTGTAAAGGTTGTAAATTCTTGCGTGTCACATGTTATATAAAACTTTGTTTTGATTTAAAGATGTGAGGCACAAAATATGTGAAAACTGACGTATATCTATAATACTCAAAAGGGGGAATAGCTTTCTAAGACGAATCTACTCAACAGAAGTAAGTTTTTTTCAGTTTTTTGTTTGTTTGTAGAACCACTTAAAATAAATTTTCGACAAAAGTGTCTACGGTTAGTAAGAGTCCATCGGGAAAATTTTGATTGATTCTAAACAACAATCTCAGTTCTATTTTGAATATACTACAAATAACCATCATCAAGTGGATAATAGAGTTTCAGATATTAATTGATATTAGAAACCAATAATTTACCGCTATTTTGACTATTTTTACCAGCCGTCATAAATCTCCGTGAATTTAAAACGAAAATGTACAGGTAGCTTTATACATGTACTTTTTCGAAAGTTTACTTAGTTTTTTTAAGTATGCAAATTCCCTAAACACAATCAAGCTCATAATGTTGACTAACCAATTCGCTAGATCAGAAAAATGAGATATTAGCACAAGGAAAAACTACAGAATCTCTACTTTATAATGCTTTTTATTTGAGGTCAAACGGACATTCGTTTCCGAAGTTATGGCAATTTTAAGAACGGAAGTCACAAATTTCTGGACGCTTTTCCTATACATTTGTATACAGAAGACGCTGAGGATTTTCATTAAAATTAAATTTTAATAAAATAATAACATTTCCCAATAAAATAAATCAATTATTTTATTAAGATAATGCATTAAGAATCATATGCAACCAAAATTTCGGAGTTTGTCATTTGCTTATGTATTTCTTTATTTTTCTCACTTGGCTATATTTAAACATGCTATTTTTAAAAAATCCATAACTCCGCTATATTACATCCGATTTTGACCAAAATGGGCTCAAAATGTGTGTTAATTTATTATCTTTCATAGTATAATAGTTACTTATAGCCTGAGTATCTTATTTATTATTTTTTAATTTTTTAATTTTTGCCAATATTTAAAGGCCTATATCTCGAAAGTCGAAAAATCGCAAACATGCCATACGAAAACAAGCGTAACTCAAAAACAAAATATGGCAGGCTCATGATTTTTTGCATGAATAATGAAAACTAATAGGGCTAGAAAACTATGTTTCCCGATTTTTGATTTTCATTTCCAAATTTGAATTACGGTGCAAAAGTACCTGATTGGTCGACTCCTGGTTACCATGGCAACCAAATAAAAAATCCGGAAACATGGTTTTCTCCGTATTGTTCTCATACACCCTTCAATTAAGTTTGGTTTACATGCGACATTGCGTTCTTTAGTTCCGTTCGGTCTCGTATTTAGCCAATCAGAGGCCTTACGGCGTTACCATGGCAACCAGTTCAAAATAATACATATCTTTTGAAAGGGCTCGACCCAAGCTTCAAGTTGATATACGACACTACCGGTTAAGTCATTGGTAACATTGTGAAAATCAGGTTACAAAGTTGGTCAAAAGTAAGGTAGACACCCCCTTAAAGACTTTATTGAATTCATTATTAAGTTTTCTATTACATGAATAGATATTCAAGACTTTTATGACTTTGAAGTATCATTGAGAAATAGAAAAAAATAGTCAATGGCAAATGTTAACTTAACTGAACAAAACAACTTTCTTTATTCAGATGCCGCATGCCGATAAGGTTTTTTTATTTACCAACTGAATTTGAAAGAGAAATGTGCGCGTGCTATACTTAAGGATGAATAAATTACTTTCAAACTGTTTGCTTTAGCTGGACAAAAGCATGGTACAACAAGAGTTTCAAAAGTTAAATACATCATATTGTAAGATATATTATGCCATCATTGTACTGTATGATTCTACGGTCCAGAAAAAGAGGGTGGTATCTTTCATTAGTTAATTTACAAGAAACATATTCTGAAACACTTTCGACATGTCATTTGATTGTATAACGGGCATTTCATTTATACACCCAATTGATGGTCATTCTGCAGATTCTATTTCTTTGTTTACTGTAATTTTAGTTAAATGGGGATCTACCTGCTCCCGACGTTTTAAGGATACCAGGTAAAATGTTAAAATGTTGAAAAAAATAAATGAATAGACGGATGGTCTACGAAACGAGGTATGTATATTGGTATACTAAAGACATGTATGTATAACATTATAGATGTATAGGCCTAGCTATTTGCTAATAGCTTTCTTTAAAATAATTCACAAGTTTAGCAAAGTTAAACAACCAAACACAAATAAAAGTTCATAATCAAAAAACACAAAATTGATGAAACGTTGATGCACTAGATAGCATTGATGTATGACTGAAAAAATTATAGATCATTTTAATTAGCTGTTTTGACACGTTGAAGGTGGTCGCGAAAGGTGCTTCATTAAAGAGCTATCTGCTAAGTTCAAGTCTGAGCACTTTCGGTGCAAAAACAAATACATCCATCTTCAACAGTGATTTGTCATTTTGACCTTGCGATGTCAATCATCAAGCATTCCAAGTTCTTCATCAAATTCTACATATTTCATGTATTTTGAACTAGAAAAGTCTGATTCTCAGCTATTCAAGATATGATTGAAATTTAACTTTTCACAATGCTTCACATAATGGTAATTGAAATCATACACTCTGTCTTAAACAGTTTAAAGCAATGAAAGGAATTCAAACAATGTAATTATTACAAAAAACAATAAATGAATGAATAAACTACGCTTTAGATAGATTGAATTTGGTTTAAGTTGGGAATATTTTTTACCTACAAGATAAAAAAAATTAAAAGTACCTTCCAATATATTCTACTCATTGTTATATTCGACTCTGCTAATACACTGAAATTAACAATATCCTGATTATCAAATGCTTGTTTATGTATAGTTAAGGGGTTTTCTCTGAGATGCAGTTGCTTACGACTGCGGGATAACGATTTTTTTCATAAATAGTAAAAAATCAAAAAACTGTTTGCATCCGTTTTGCGTGCGCAAATTTCAATGCACACTGAATGCATGCTTTACTAACGCGCCGCATAGCTGCGTAATAATACGCGGGAAATAATGCAGACGCACATGTGCCATCAAAGTAATCAAATTTTATCACAAAAATGCCAGTTTTGGTCGTTTTTCTTGAAAACTAACACGCTGACCATATTTTTTTATTTCAGTATTTTGAAGAGCGCGAAAAGTGCTTTAACATATGTAAAAATTAAAAACATAAATGGAGGATTTACTATTTTACAAGCACATAATGATCGACATTTTGGAGTTTTCCCTATTCTTTGTATGGTTAATCGGGTGATTTTTTGGGAAAATATGTACTTTTTGAAGTGCCTGTATCTCAAAAACGAGCACGGTGACCTATATTCTTTTATTTTAGAATCGTTATCAGCACAAATAAATCTACCAAATACTAGATTTTCAAGAAAATAAATGGAGTATTTCTTTCTTAGAGAAAACCCCTTAAAAGGGTAACAGCCCGCTAGCCCGAAGGTTCGCTAGTCCGAAAATGAAATATGGTTCGCTAGTCTAAAAGCGTATTTTGCTATACCTGAGGGTTCGCGAGTCCGAATTTGAAAAAGGTCCGTCAGTCCGAAAATAGGGTTCGCTAGTCTGGTTTGCAAATCAACAAACTTATTTTCGGACTAGCGGACCCTATTTTATTTTCGGACTAGCGAACCCTATTTCATTTTTGGACTGGCGAACCTCATTTCATTTTCGGACTAGCAAACCTTATTTCATTTTTGGACTAGTGAACCCTATTTCATTTTCGGACTAGCAAACCCTCGGACTAGCGAATCTTCGGACTGGCAAACCTTCGGAATAACGGGGCGTTAGAAGCATAGTATAGAGGTTCACTAAAGAAATCATGTTAGAACCAACAGTGACATTATTCTAGTTTAAGATTTCCAATAATGAGATATTCATGTTGGAATTTTGATCTACTTACCATAATTGAATGAAGTCATTTATAGGAACAAATATGATATTCAATGTAATATTTAATAACATTTCTTGTTATTTGAGGTCATTTTAAAAATAACCAGTCAACTTGAATTAATATTGATTGATGAGAATTCAAAACTCTACTTACGTTTCATATAAAAGGACAGATGAACAATTATTGGTATAAGATTTTTAAAGAAAAAATAATGAGCACTCATTACGCTATCATTAAAATTCCAGTAAAAGATAATTTTAAAGTAAATGTGAGGTTTTAAGTTGATCAGGATGCATTATGGCTATACTTGATAAAGTTGATTGAAGAAAACAAAAATCAATTATGTACATGATTGTATGATAACATACATTACGAGAAATTACACTAATGTAAACAACTTTGTTTGCGAACTCAAGAATAGATATACCTTGAATCACGGATAATATCTGTATAATCTAGGCATATTGGAATCTCATTTTTATTGCTATTTTATTTATTAATTTTGTTACTTTTATGTGCTTCATAATAATACCATTTAATAAAAAGTAGGCTTTTATTATGATTAGATCAGTTAGTACTAATATCCCTGCACTTTAGACATAACCTTACCATGGCTTATTCTATTTTTCTGAATTTGTTTGCAAGAAATAATTTGAAATCAAGTCAAATCTCTTATAATATCTTCTAATATATCTCTCTATATATATATTTTGTGTAAATATAATGTATATATTTATCAATAAATATTTAATAAAGTAGGTATTATGAATGTAGCAAAAATTACATTAATTTCATGCCAGGAAAAAGATCGAATTCATCAAAGTCATATTTTTATTTCTGCCCTAAACATTTCACCTTTCTGTCACTAGTTTCTAGGAAAAGCCAAACAATTTGCAAAGAACATAAATTATTCACACGATGAATTAATCCCCCCCCCCCACGTTACATCTGAAAAATGTAAAATATATCACTACTTTAAGTTTGAAAGAATTATGTTCTCATTCCTCTAATGAAAGGTATAGCTAAAATAAATGCAAGTAAAGTCAAATAAATATAAACGGATACTTAATGATTATCTTCAGTAATATCAACTTTTCCAATATATTTATTGTAAGCTCTAAACGGACTCCTCACAGGCAAAATAAAGTTACCTGTCAAGTTAGCATATAAGCAACTTAACAGTTTGTTTCAATCAACAATTCCTGCGAAGTGTTAGGTGAAAAGTCAAAAGCGCAAACTGCCGGAGGAAATAGAAAGGTAACAGCTTTACTTGGTTTGTTTCGATACATGTATTACAAATTAACCTGATTTACATACCATAGAGCCTGTATTTTGATAGGCTTTTACAATGGGATTGCCTGCTCCAGGGCTGTGACACTAGTCTAAAACATTTTTGAAGAGGTTGTTTTTTAACCTTTCGACATTTACCATGTTTATGTTGTTATTATTTTGGTTGAAATTGTCCAGTTATATCTGTGAGATTTGCAAGAAAGATGATGATAACACAACGTGAAACTGTTATGATATTTCCTGGCTGTAAATGTTGTAACTTCTTGCTTGTCAAATAATATATAGAACTTGGTTTGAATTTAAAGATATGGGACGCAAAATTATGTGAAAACTGACTGGGTTGTATCTATAGTTAAAAGGGGGAATAACTTTGGAAGGTTAACATTTCACCAAAAGTGTCTGAAGTTAGTAGGTGTCAATTGAGATAGATTTTAGTCCTTCGTCGTTTTCCAAACAACCAATATGCTGACATAATACAGTATTAACACTAAATGTGATAGCCTTTTGATATCAAGAAGTATGTGTGCTCATTGACAATTAGCTCAAGGAAGTAAAAGCTCATACAGTAGTAGAAATGACATACGTCTTTTTGAGCTTCCTCATGCTTTCCTGTAAAATATATCACGGTTTTCACAATATATTTATATCAATTCAACGATCATTTGCATTTTTGTTTAGAATATCAATTGATATTTGATGTTTCTGAAGATATTTGTTTGTAGTTAAACCGGTATACGATTTTTGCATTGTATAATTATGTCGTATCAGTTTTATCATCAATAAATTCAAAGCCCCTGCCTCTTTTAAGAGGCAGGGGCTTTGAATTCAATATTTTGCATATTATTTGTTGAATAAGTGATGTTTGAGTATGAGTATTATTTTATTAAATTGTGATATATCAAATTCATCTGTCAATTATTTTGCTGAGGGATAAAACTAATGCCATTGTTAAGAAGAGATTCTTATTATAATACATAGTTTCTGTTTACTTGAATAGTTGAACGAATGTTAATCTAATTTTGAAAGTACTGCTTCCGGGATTTCTGCAAAATGAAAGAATTTTCTTTTTATAGATGCTTTTTAGATTTTGAATTATAACATTTTATACTTTGAATATTTTGAAGCTTTTAGTTATTTGAAGTATATCGGAAATAATATGGTAACATGTAACTAAGTTTTATTGTATAAAGGTATTCGTAACACGATTTGATTATGCCTTTTGTTTAATTCATAATGTCCAATAAACAATAAAAATAGTTTTCATGGAGCTTGTCCAATGAATCAATCATATAATGATAACATATGTGATTAATGTATTTATTTCAACAGAAAATATCTTGATTCCATGGATTTTCGTGTACAGATGTTTGTTCCATACTAAAATTAAAACCAAGTGCGATTTATCTACGTTACATCTGAAAAATATAAAATATATCACTACTTTAAGTTTGTAAGAATTATGTTCTTTTTCCTCTTATGGAGGATACAACTAAAATAAATGCAAGCAAAGTCAAATAGATATAAACGGATACTTAATGATTATCTTAAGTAATATCAACACTTCCAATATATTTATTGTAAGCTTTAAACGGGTTCCTCACAGGCAAAATATGGTTACCTGACAAGTTTGCATTAATCATATTAGCAACTTAACAGTTTGTTTAAATCAACAATTCCTGCGAAGTGTTAGGTGAAAAGTCAAAAGCGCAAACTGCCGGAGGAAATAGAAAGGTAGTTTGGTTTGTTTCGATCCATGTATTACAAATTAACCTGATTTGCACACCATAGAGCCTGTATTTTGATAGACTTATACAATTGAATTGTGTACTTCAGGGCTATGATTTTGTCTTATTAGTCTTAAACATTTTTGAGGAGGTTTCTTTTGACCTTTCGACATTTACGTTGTTATTGTTTTGGTTAGAGATGTCCGCTTATATGTATGAGATTTGTACGCCTGTGATAGCAGTATGACATTTCTAACTTTCTTGCGTGTCAAATATTATATAAAACTTTGTTTTGATTTAAAGATGTGACGCACACAAAATATGCGAAAACTGAAGTGTGTCTACATGTATATTCAAAAAGGGGGTATAATAACTTTGTAAGATGACCCTACTAAACAGAAGCCTTAAACAAATATGACCAGGAGTATTTTGTAGAACCACTTAAAATTAATTTTCGACAACTACGGTTATTAAGTGTCCATTGGGAAAATGTTCGATTGATTTCTTAACAACAATTTTTCTATTTTGAATATACTACAAACAACTATCATCAAAGTAGATTATTGGAGTTTCAAATATCAAATGATATAAGAAACCAATAATTTACCGCTATTTTGACTATACTGTATTTACCGTCATAGATCTCTGTGAATTTAAAACGGTCATAAAATATACAGGTATACTTTGGCGAAAGTTAACTTAGTGTTTTTAAGTAGGCCTATGCAAATTCCCTAAACACAAACACAATCATGTTAATATTGTTGACATAAAGACTTTACCGAATTCATTAGTCAAGTTTTCTATTACATGAAAAGATATCCAAGACTTTTATAACTTTGCATCACCATTTAGAAATGGAAAATATTAGTCAATGGCAAATGTTAACTTAAACTGAACAAAACAACTTTCTTTATTCAGATGCCGCATGCCGATAAGGGTTTTTTGTTTACCAAATAAATTTGAAGGAGAAATGTGTGCGTGCTATACGTAAGGATGAATAAATTATTTCCAAAATGAATCCTTTAGCTGAACAAAAGCATGGTGTCATTTAGGATTTCATAGTTAAATTCAAGTCAAGTTATGTACAGCATAGTGGTAGAGATATAATGTCATCATTGTACTGTATGATTCTCCTGTCCAGAAAAACAGAGTGGTATCTTTCATTGGTTAAATTACAAGAAACATATTCTTGAATACTTTCTATATGTCATTGGATTGTATAGCGGACATTTCATTTATAAACTCATTGATGGTCATGGTGATTCTATTTCTGTGTTTTATTTTACTGTAATTTAAGTTCGATGAGGACCGGACTTGTTGCGACCTCAGGATGGTCTACCTGCTCCCGGCATTTTAAGGTAAAATGTTAAAATGTTGAAAAAACAAATGAATAGACGGATAAGCTACGAAACGAGGTAGGCCTAGCTATTTGCTAATAGGCTTCTTTAAAACAATTCACAAGTTTAGCAAAGTTAAACAACCAAACACAAATAAAAGTTCATAATCAAAACACACAAAATTGATGAAACGTTGATGCACTAGATAGCATTGATGTTTTGACACGTTGAAGGTGGTCGAGAAAGGTGTTTCATTAAAGAGCTATCTGCTAAGTTCAAGTCTGGGCACTTTCGGTGCAAAAACAAATACATCCATCTTCAACAGTGATTTGTCATTTTGACCTTGCAATTTTAATCATCAAGCATTCCATATCTCTAGAAGTTCTTCATCAAATTCTACTTATTTTGAACCAGAAAAGTCTGATTCTCAGCTATTCACAATATGATTGAAATTCAAACATTTTCACAATGCTTCAGATAATGGTCATAAACTAGGTCTTAAACAGTTTAAAGCAATGAAAGGAAATCAAACAAAGTAATAATTAAATAATAAATGAGTGAATAAACTACGCTTCAGACATATTTAATTTGGTTTAGTTTGGGAATATTTTTTACCTACAAGATAAAAAGTACCTTCCAATATAAACACCTCACAAAAGATAAGTGAACACTTAGTCTGACCCCCATAAATCCAAGTAAGAGCCCTCAAAGTCCAACGATATTGACATATATGAAAAACATGGAATCTCAGCTAAATATTGACCCCAAATTTGACATCAAAAACCATTACCATCATTTTACACTAGCCGTTTGAAAAAGCTACCTCAATTTTCATTTCTCACATTTTGGGTATACCCGCAGTGTAATAGAGCATCACCACAAATGTGACAATGCCTAGTGGAATCGATAGACGATCAGTGTTTTTTCATTTTGCGTAGAGTACAGAGCTGCTGTGCAAAGTCAAACCAATTATATCCAAAAGGATAATTACATCTGTCTAAGTTGGTAAAACAGTTAAGATCGGCACAGCAGCTCTGTACTCTACACAAAATGAAAAAAAAAACACCGATCGTTTATCGATTCCACTAGGCATTGCGGTGGTGCTCTATTACACTGCGGGTATACCAAAAATGTGAGAAATTAAAATTGAGGTAGATTTTTCAAACGTCTAGTGTAAAATGATGGTAATGGTTTTTGAT
>JXSR01S001406.1:70751-88455 GCA_000969725.1 Ophiothrix spiculata
CCTTTTGAAATGTATATGGTTTTAACCACCCTGTATATTTCACCGTATGGATATTAAGTGAAAAGTTCTATTTTCTTATTGAGAGCCCTGTGTTTCACCAATATAAATCCACACCTGTTTTGTTTGATGTTAATGGCTGTGTACAATAAAACAGGTCTATGAAGAGAGTAAATTAACTCATTCTTATAGTTACACCCTGTAAAATTTTCACACACCCTGTATAATGTCAGTATCATTGTATATTTGGTATCCTTGTAGTATGAGCTTTTAAAAATGTATACTTTTATGGTGTTAAAATGTCCATATTTAATCCTGTGTTGAGAAAAATTCAGATCGGTGATGTTTTTCTCATTTAGCGGTATGTTACACTTTTTCTGACCAATTCATGACTTATGATCATTATCGTTAGCAGGGGCATCTTGTCTTATTGATCTCAAAATTACGTGAGAATTTCCACGGCAAAATAATGTTGCCCATCAGTAATGTTGATAAGAGTTTTATTGCTTCTCTTTATCATGTTTATTTTCGTAACACTATAGGATTTATTACGATATTTTGATCATATTAAGATTGATTTTGAATAACAGAATTATAAATTTTGTATTTTGTTATCTTAATTGTCATGGTGTTGATTAAGCGAGAGTAATAGAAATAAAAACGATGTAGCAAAGCTTTGAAAGTTCATAGCAGTTATAAATAATGATATGATATTGTTTAAGTTACGTGACAAGTGTGATTGGTCTGACTTTTGCATGTTGTAAATCACATATCTTCATAATTCCGTTTGCGCATTTGAAAAACTTTGTATCCATTGATTGTATTGATATCACCATGTTGATTGCTGAACAAATGTCGATCCATTTTTACCAAGAAAAAGTATTCCTAATAATCAGAATGCCTTAAAAGCGTGCGTTATTTTTGCACAAACTTTTGTATTTTTATTAAATATTGGCAAGCAAAATTTGCGCATTTTGACGAAACTTTTAGAACATTTGAAGGGTTAAATTTTGCACAGTTACATTAATGGTGTACTGAATATATTGAAAATTTTTACTTTTCTTGATTTCATTTCTTCTAGAAAAATACTGTTAGTAGAAAGAGTAGGCAAATTTCAGATCTTTGTCAAACAATTTCAATGTTGTGTTTTTATATTTCGTATACATAACTTCTGTTCCACCTTACCTTAATATGTTTAATCAGGTTGATAAATAGTACACAAAGGACAAAAAATTCATTCCTCACCATCTTTTGACGGCTACAATTCCCGATTAATTCGTAATGACCTGAAGTATACATGGTGTAAATATTAGCTAGGTTTTGCAAACTTTCGTTCGGTCAAACCGAACCGAAAACAGCCTCATAATCTTTTGTTATTCATGAATATTCGCATGGGTACACTCTCAAAATGAAAAAAGTGACCAGTCAATCTTTCTTAGAGTGATTTTTTTTTCACTCCAAAAGAGTGACATTTCACTCTTTTCAAGTGAAATTGAACGGGGTTTCACTCTTAAAGAGTGAAATGTCACTCTTATAGAGTTATAATTCACTCTTCGAGGGAGTGAAAGTGAATTATAACTCTATAAGAGTGACATTTCACTCTTTAAGAGTAAAACCCCGTTCGATTTCACTCGAAAAGAATGAAAGGTCACTCTTTTGGAGTGAAAAAAATCACTCTAAGAAAAAGTGACCGCTCACTCTTTTCTTTTAAGAGTGTAACTCATAAATAACAAAAGAATTTACGTTCGGTTTGACCGAACGACAGTTTGCGTAACCTAGCTATTAAACAGGGTGCTCCGAACGATTAGTACTCAGACATATCTAAAAAAATAATACTAATATTTATATGAAAGTGTCAAAAAGAGTTATTTTACGTATAGTAGTTCTGTCTTTCTTGTTCGTTTGTTACATCATGCTATCATGCTTCTCTTACGCTTTATCACAACGTGAGGAAAAACAACATGAACATAAAATGCAGTTTATTCTCTTGTTCCAAGCTACAATATTCAGTACCTAACTAAACAAAAAAGAGGTGAAACTTTAATCAAATCGAATTTATCAGTTGCTCGTTTATTTTTGATCATGAATTTGTATTTTTGACATCTACGGATATGGCATGCCTTTGAAAGCAACATCGCTTGTTTATCGAACAAAGTTTGTAAAAAGATGTCCAAACACTGATAGCATATGAGAACTTAATGTTTCCCATATTAAAAATTCAAAATGCTGTGAATTAATATACATTTTTTTTAAAAAACAAACATGAATTAAGAATGACACTACATATCAGTACAAAACACACTGAATCACCCCGGAGCTTCATATTCACAATGGAGAAAATTGACCATGATATTACACGTACATCACAACGTTTTCATATATATTAAAAAATGTATGGCAATAATTCAGGAATGTGATTCGCTTGAAATGTCAAATTTGAAACTGATATCAGATGAATCTTTGAACTCACTTATACATCAGTCATCTCTGTGAATTCTGAAGCACCTCATATATGGGTGTGGCAGACTTTCTGCAAGTTTGACGCATTTCGAGATATGTACGACAAAGATGACATTATTTTCGATTTTCAAAGGATTTCTGTGCATCACAGTCATTTACATGTAAAAACATAGGAAAAGCAATTTGTTTTTGGTGATGTGTATCCTGAAGAAGGGTACGGATTGGTATAAATTTGACAAAAAAACCCACATACAACTATCTGAAAATACAAACGATTGAATGTCGTAGAATTGGAAGGGGTCACGTGTTTACCTAGCATTGCCTAGTGGACGTCTCTTGTGCAGGGGTAGGTTCTATGCTGAAACTACCCTGCTATCCAGTCGAGTCATTTTTGCACTAATTGGAACAAGATAAAGCGCAAGAATTCTTGATATTTTTGGATATGTCATCGTATAATGTTCAAAAACTTAAAATGGGTAAGATGCTTTCTACATCAATTTTGAGAATTGCTTTACGTACACACACAGTTTATCGACAGCCATAAGAAATGTTTAAAAAAGACGTTTTGGCAAAATATGAATTCTGCGATTTCAAAGAAGACGTAGGTGAAAACCCTGGTTAAGCTAATAATACTCAAGAGTGGGTGCTCAGACATACTGAAGTAAATCTTCCTAAATGTTATAGCCTAAAATGGAGGATTTATTATGGTGATTCAAATAAAACATATTCAATTTAAATGCGGTGCTATATGCTTTTAAAATTATAGTTGATTTTATTGACGTCCCCTTTTGACACGGCCATGACCAAAAAGTGCATGACTGATGCGATCAAATTATCCTAATTATTCTAGCCGGCCTAGTTTCAATGGACAAATACTTAGACAGTGTTATGCTTCTGCATATGCAAATCGTGATTTATCCTACATACAGTCTAATCTGTGTCAAATTTATGGCATGATCTTTCCCCCGAATTGCTCAAGTGAAGAAATATTTGTGACATCAAATTAAATTTGAGGTATTCATTAAAAGAATATGTCAACTGAAATACAGTTACAATAATGAATGAATCAATTGTCATTAAAAATGGGATCCAAAGAAATGTTTGCAACACAATTCTTGTTATATTTGACAGAAACAAATTGCTTCGAATTTTAATATTTTCTCCCTGACATATTCTATGGATATAAGAACTGATAAAGAACATAAAGCAATTAAGGCAGATTTACTTTCATATAAAGGTAAACAAATAAATAACAGGTATAACAAAATATAAATATGTACAGTCAAATATCTAAGCCAGGGTGAAATAATTATTTGTTGTAGCCTTGGCATTCATGGTATATTGTTTCTTTCCGGTCCATTTATTTCTCATCATACGATGACCAAACCACACTCTTAAAAAGAAAGGATCAAATTGATCCCATAAAGTATCAAATATGAGCTTATCCTTTTTGGGATCAAATTTGATCCTTTTTGGGATCAAATTTGATCCTTTTCGGATCAAATACACTCCTTTTTGATCCAAAAAGGATCAAATTTGATCCCAAAAAGGATCAAATTTGATCCCAAAAAGGATAAGCTCATATTTGATACTTTATGGGATCAAATTTGATCCTTTCGTTATAAGAGTGTAGTCTTGTCATATTTGAAAAGTTAAATTTTGTTGACAATCCATACCCTTGTCCAACTCCTGATATTTATATTTAATCATTCTATTATTTGCAAAATAAAAAGTAAGAAAGAATGTACAGAAAACCTAGGACACGGTTTGGTTTCATCCAAACACATGCAACAAAAATTGTAAGTATATACACAAAATGCAACACACAAAGCAATGAAAAAGAGAAGTGGAAAAAGGACCAAAGTTATGAAACTACAACACAGGAAAGACCTGAGAGAGCCTCAGGAATTTTAAGAATACAGTTATCATTTCTAAGACTCGGTCGCGTAGCAGGCGACTACAAGTTTCATCCAGTCCCAACGATTCTAAAACAGGATGGTTATGCGGTCCATTGTCATCAAGTAAAAAATGATTTTTTTTTGATAAAAAGAAGACCAAGTATTTTTATAAGAATATGTAAAATAGTTTTGTGATTTTAAAAAATAATAATAATACGTGATTTCTAAAGATGATTTTCTGTTCTGTTTAAAAGGAACCATTCTATGAACATAATACTGGCCATTCGTAGCATAAGGTCGGAATAACTTCACAACTCAAGAAAGTCAAGTGCTTAAACACACCTAACATTCTGCATCATCTGTAAGATACAAAGTTATTTGGATTAAGACATTTTCGTGTCAGTCATCAAGCTATTGATCACCCAAATCCACCCCATGCACAATAGGTCTGAAATTGTACCTTGTGAACTTCTGAAAGTGCCTTTTTAACACGGTTATTATGTAATGTAATTACATAAAAGACCTTTTAACGCCCTTTAAGGGAAGCACTCTTAAAATCAAGTTCAACAAATGAAAATACAAAGGCGGGAAAGGGCAATTCAATCAGATCACACGAATCGCAAAAAGCAATAGCAGAGATGAAAAAGGAGCTTTTTATCCTAATAATATGTGTTCCCTTTTAAGTATTATGTAGTACGATATAGGAACACCCAATAGAGGCCCTGCATGTGACGTATCTTACCGTGAATATGGCGGATTGTTTAAATGCATTCAACATACGTGTAATACCATAACCAACCACTTCAGATCATATCCCATCCATCAAAATATTTCATTATCAGCAGGTTAGTTACAATATCTTGTTGAATAGATTATGATTCGCCATGTTTACGGGGAAGGTCATCAGTCCAAATCCTTTGTTTGGCACCAATCAATAAAAACATGCAAGGCCTCTATAGTTACTCTTAGCTACATTGCAATACTCTTCAGAAACCGAATTGAAACACATTCACAATGTACTATACGTACATGTACATTAATCCTGCCCGACCGTCCCGACTTTTTTTTTCTTAAAAGACCATGGCCCATATTCATGAAACCCTGCTAACTGTAGTTGGCTGCTAACTCTTTGTCTACCTGTCAAATTTTGACAGATAGACAAAGAGATAGCAGCCAACTAGAGTAAGCGGTGTTTCATGAATATGGGCCCTGGACTATAGGCTAATCATTATAGTGAAAATTAAACCCATAGGTCAAACAAATTGCAAAAGTAATAATTTTTACAGGATAATATTAGACAAGTAGGGTATATACAATAACATATCAAAAATCTTGAAAAATGTACTTGATGGAACAGCGATTAATTTGCACAAAACAAAATGGCTGCCAAAACAGCATTCACAGAGTCAAAATGTGTAAGATACTGGCATCTTTCGGCGTCCAAGATAAGATTGTCTCCGCCATCTCTGCATCAGCAACATATGTATACCACAATTAGGGCCAAGATCATCTCTTCAGATGGGGAAACATAAGTCGTTGATATCCAAGTAGGTATATTACAGGGTGACAAACTTTCTCCTTATTCATCATAAGGTCATAAACTTCACTTTTACAGCGTATAGTACAGGATATATGTGATGACTCACACCGAAAAGGGTGACTTTGCGACAAAACACTTTTCAAGATATAGGTGAAAATAGGCAGCCAAAAAAAAGAAAATAATAAGAATTTCCAGCAGATTTTCTGTTTTAAAATTTAATCGCCTTGATCAATTTCAACAAATGAGGTGTCATTTTAAAGCTTAGAAAAAGCTGCAACATATGAAAGGATAAAATCAAAATTTATATCATCTGCAAAGTCCCCCCTTTCGGTGCGAGCAATCACATATGTTATTCGTAGGTTTTGTGCTCTGTATGGTGATATGCGACTGAGTCCTAAACAACCGTATGCATGGAATGCAGACATTTGCATAACGTGTGTTCAAATATTTTCAAGAAAAAATAAACCACATAAATAAAATTGATTCTACAACGATCAAGATATACGACTGCCTTGATAATAAGAAAAGACATAAGTAAATGTCCAGGGTAAGTTTGATTCGAAAGAGCGGGTGTAAAACATACTGAGAATAAATCTTCTAAAAATGTAAACATATGGCCTAATATTGAACTCTCTCTGGTGGATTAGAAAATCTGGAGGTTTATGTTAAGACTAATATTGAAACATGGTAAAATAATAGTTGATTTAATTAATGGCTCCATTTGGCATGGCCTTGAACAAAACGTGCATGACTGCTGCGATCAGGTTGCTATAATTTCTGACTATTGCAGTTTTAACAGACAAACCCTAGAAACTTTGGGTAAATTAAATGTACACGATCTAACCCATTTTGATGCTTTTGACAATAACAATATTATATGAATCAATTATTATTTAAATAAATAAGAAGATTTTAGTGATTGAAATGACAGAAACAAATTGCTCTGAAATATGTGACGCGTTACCTCAAAGGGTGCAACTTGCCGGTTTAATGAAATACAGCGTCCGGGGGACACTCAGTCTCATTACACCGGCAAACCCGATTCTGAGCTACGGCCGTCTGAAGTGGAAAATTAGTGAAAATGGTCGGGAGGTGGATTTTTAGATATCGTAAAAAATAAGGTACTTGAAGTATATATTTTCAATGAATGAACTCGTTTTCTTAAAACCGTACACTCTAAATGCGAAAATCATGAGTTGTTTGGGGCCAAGTCAGATCCAGCATAAGATGAAATTGTCCGTGGGACAGTCACTTGAGTACCAATTATGACCAATTTGCACGACAAATATCAGCGCATTTCGATATTTTCCTCTGGCAAATAATTTGTGACCCGTCATATCGAAAGGTACCTTAAAGCCGGCATAATGAATTACGAGATACAGGCCATTGAAACTGAGCTTAGAATCACGTCCAAGGTCGAATTTCTAATTTCATCAGAAAGGTTATTTTTGAAGTGTATTCTATCCTATTAATCAGGTTCCAACATCCAAAATATAAGAAAAATTTATTAAAAACCAAGATAAAAATCCTCTCTCCATTCAGGTTTTACTAAATACACAAACTTTAACTTAAATTTTCTCAGAACTAAAGTTTTCCGAATCAACCCGATGCCTTTTGCCAATTTGGATATAACTTCGCAACCGAACATCCAATAAACAAAAGCAAGGTGTCATTTTAAAGCTTAAAATCTCAGCTTTCAGATAAGACCAAAAAATAAATTTTGATTTTGGGACCCTTAAGGTACCTTTCGATATGACGGGTCACATTTGATATCGCTGTCTTTGTAACAGTCCCAAGAGCATATGTGGCAAATTTGGTGTCATCCGGGCAAGTAAAAGTGCTGGTTGCTATAGGGATAAGGAATGGTTCTTTTAAAAACCAGCAATATCATGAATTTATTATCATGATTTTGAAACGCGTTTTTCTGGGTTTTTTTTTTTAAATGTTGTCTTTCTTTTGTCATAGCTTTAACCGAATGCCTGATGCCTTTAATTTTTGGTATGATGTTAAAGCTATTTAAACAGGTTTTCCTGTCATAACAAAAACCAAATTTTGATTTTTGAACCCAACATGTACGTTCTGATATAACGCATCATAATGCCGGCACACTCTGAGAAAAAGTATTAGCTAAGAAAATAAAGCAATTAACGGAGATTTGCTTTCATATAAAGGTAAACAACCAAATATGACGAAATATAAATATTTACTGTCAAATCTAAGCCAGGGTGAAATTAATTATTGTTAACCTTGGTATTCATGGTATTGTCTCATTTTCTGGTTCATTTATTTAACAGAAAAGACGACCTGACCAGTGGTTCATGATGTTTATCAAAATAAATTTCGTAATTTGACAAACTGATATGCGAAAAAAAATAATACAACTGTTTATAAACTTAGGCCTGTAACTCTTAACATATCAAACTAGCTATTAAACTCCTGAAATATGAGAAAATACTGATACATTAGACCTGTTCTGCCTAGGTAACCTTCTGCCTATCAGAATCCAAGTAGCTAAAGTCCGAACTCAACACTGAAAATTTTGTTTCATAATTTGACAAATAATAAGTTGTCATGAAAATGGTCTAGTTTGACAAACTATAATTTGTCGTGGAACTCGTCATACAAGTATTGAACGACGAATTATAATTAGTCATGAAAAACGGTCTAGTATGACGACTTTCTCATGACAATTAGTCATGCTGACAAATTAGTTTGTCATGGGAAAAAAAAATTGTCATGCATAAAAATTAATTTGTCATGTAAGAATAATAATTTGTCACTTAATTTGTCAAGTGACACAATTTTTTCAAGAGGTTTTGTTTTCGGTAGACTAATTCCATTTAGGTGTGGCTCAATCCCTGTGAAATTAACGAGACGAAACACTCAGGTTCTGCTTGCAGGTTTTGCAATGGCTGTCTGGTCTAGTCAATCCAGATGGACCTCGCAAGCGAACACGAAGCGTGAGCCTAGGTCGCTCGCTTGTAATGTCCATCTATATAGATGGACCAGTCTGGTCAGAATCTGATGATGAAGTATGAGTAAGCTTAAGTATGAGTACGGGAATTCTGAGTCCAGTAGTGTTGTTCTGATGCCCGACTCCGAATCCAATGCTACTGGTCGGAATGTAATGATAGGCTATGCACAAACCTAACCTGGAATTAAAGAGTTGTTCTATATCCGAATCCAAAGAGGTTTTGTCGCTAATTGTCCTCCTGTGCAATCGAATCGAGAATAAAACGCCACGCCACTTCTTGAAGATACGGAAACCCGTTATATACGATATCATTCGTCATGCAAATTCGTTAGCTCTCAGGTATGGTTAGTCGTGCTCATAGAAGTTTGTCAACATAGCTTGTCATGCCTACATTAGTTGTCTTTACCTTGGCTCATGACAATGTGCATTTGTCAACTAACGAAAAGTACATTTGTCAATCGTTCAAACTCGTCCTTCACAGATTTGTAATTCGTCGAGTTACAAAAATATTTTGTTCTGCATTTGTTTTCGTTTGGCATGCGCCCGCAAATATCGTCAAGCGACGAATAAGGGGAAATTCAGTTGCATGACTAATTTATAACCCCTGTTTGACGACTTTTCCACCACGTTTGACGAAATAATGTTTTCAGTGCAGGGGGGAACTCGCACTTCCAAGCCTTCAGTTATGTATATGGGCTGAATTATCTACTGCACCTTGCTGCACTCATAACAATGGTTTTATCCCAGAGTTAAGACTCTACAATTTCGTGATTTAAAAAAATGGCGTATTAAATGATATAATCGGCATATCACTGACGGGATCACCGTAGTTGCACCAATTATTCAGCGCGTGGATTGTTTTTCACATTGTAATGCAAAAAAAAAAAAAAAAAAGAATCATGATGTAGCATTTTCTCCCCCCCCCCTAATATTACACCATTCATCCATTTTTAGAGGCCACATTTCAGTCGCATCAGTGCCATGCTTTCCCATCATTGCACCATGCCCAGAACTCGCCTTGCTTATTTTGTTTTGTTTTGTTTGTTTTGTTAATGCAACTTTGTTTGAGATAATACATCCATTAATATGTTGCTGGCACCCCGCCCCGCAATGCAAGAAATGTTTTGTACCTCTTGAAATATTGCCAAAAATAGATAGCCAAAAATAGTGGCAGCCCCCCCCCCCCCATTGTTACACCATTCATTCATATTTTAGAGACTACATTTCAGTCGCATCAGTGTCATGCTTTCCCATAATCGCACCATGCCCAGAACTCGCCTTGTTCATTTTGTTTTGTTTTGTTGTTTGTTTGTTTTGTTGTTTGTTTGTTTGATTTTTCTTAATGCAACTTTGTTTGAGGTAATACATCCATTTATATGTTGCTGGCACCCCGCCTCGCAATGAAACATATATTTGTACCCCTTAAGTTATTGCCAAAAATAGATAACCAAAAATGGTGGCATCCCGCGTGCCAATATAGTTTGTTTGTTTTGTTTTTTCTTAATGCAACCTTTAATATTACACCATTCAATCAATTTTAGAGACCATATTTCAGGCGCATAGTGTCATGCTTTCCCATCATCGTACCATGCTCAGAACTCGCCTTGGTTTTTGTTTGTGTTTTGTTTTATTTTTTCTTAATGCAACTTTGTTTGAGATAATACGTCAATTAATATGTTGTTGGCACCCCGCCTCGCAATGAAACAAATGTTTGTACCCCTTGAAATATTGCCAAAAATAGATAGCCAAAAATGGTGGCAGCGGTGAATTTTTGACTTTTTTTTTGGACAAACTTTTGACAATATCTCCAAAACTAAGGAAAAAAATCACAAATCTGAAAAATTCGTTCCTAGATACTAGTATTGCTTTCTTGGTTCTAAAAAGTAAAATGGTTAAAAATTTTACCAAAGCAAAATTTAGTTAGCTTTCCCGTAAGATTTTGGGCCAAAAACATACTTTTTGGACGTCAGGGCCATAATTTACTCATGTTTGTCCAAAAATGACCTCACCATTATGTTCAGTATGCAAATCCGCTTCTACAAATAGACACTTCTATTTGGATTCAATTATTTCTGAATACGAAGGGTTGATACCGGGCCCTAAGGAAGACCAGGGTTAAAACATTTTAAAACCGTGTGACTTGAAGGTTTTTCATAATGCATTTATGTATTCTTTGTAAATAAAGTGAAAAATAAAGTGGTATTCATGCTCGTCCTAAATGGTGTGATTGTTGATAGCAAATTGCACCCCCTAAATGGCGAAAGATCAGTGAAGATGGCGAAAATCGCACCGGTGCCTCTTGCTAGAGAATTATGCTTGGCATCAAAAGAATCAACCATTAACTGAATTAATGTGAAATGGTATGGCAAAATGAGAAAAAGGCATAAATAATGGGAAAGGTAAATTTTGTCAAAACCGAGGTTTTTTTTTACAAATTTGTAATACTAAATATGATTAAACCATTATGTGAAAATCCCAGAATAGAATTTAAATGGGAAGGTATACTTTTAAATAAATATTTCTTTTGATTTTCTTTATATTTCTTTAATATTTTCTCTATTTTGTTGTCCATTTCTAATTTTAAACATTTTAGAAATCCAAATTTTAAAATTTCAGAACTTTGGTTAGGAATGGTTATTTGAGATGAAACAATTTTTTTAAATAGAGTTAAGTCTATATTTTCATATTATCACCAAAAAAAATAATTTTAATCTCTGCCCAGATGAGCCTGCTTTTGCTATACCACGTCACAAATAGCATTTATTACAAGAGAGTCATCAATGTTGATTTTGTGAAAAATGTTATGCTGTATGTATATGTTGATGCTAAAATTCGTGAAAAAAGTCTTTACAAAAGTTTTGTTCACATTGATTTGTCTATGTATCCTACATCGTCCATATCGTCGTGATGTTAAAAAGACGGAGATCTTTTGAAGTGTATGGCAACATTATCAATTAATTAGAGGACTTCCAAGAAAAGAATAGCTGAAACGAATCAGGACCGTTCTAGTTGGTTTTGTAGTGATACCACTATAGCAGCCGACTGATAATAATGAGACTTTATGGCTCTCTAGTTCAATAAATCAAACTTCAGTATTCTCACTTAACAGTTTATAGGCGTATCAGAAATGACCTACCATTAACCGAATTAATAGCATTTTAAGTTTTATATGTTAGACCTAACCAAAGTGCTTGACACTTCAATAACCTCGTATTGCTATCGCATATCGTTACTTGAATGCAAGAGAGTCATCAATGATGATGAATGAACAATTTTAAATGAGGTTAATATCTTATTAAAACGTATAGTATAACAAAGAAGCTAAAGCCATACTGCTTATCATACTGCCTTAAAACGATAGATCTTTAACAATATGCATGATTTTGACCAAAATGCCTTTTCATATATGGTAACTAAATGTCACTTGCGACACTTACTAGATTCACAGGTGAATCACTGCGAAATGTAATGCAACAACAGTTATTAGGGAGATTGCAAAATACGCTTGTTAACGTCGACGCTAACAAAAAGCTTATTTATCATTCATATGCAAATTGTAGCCTTTAGTTACCTTAATGGAAAAGATTTCATTAAGGGCGAAATCATACTCGGCCTCCAAACAAAATTTTTCCTACAAAACATTTGGTCGTGTCGTCACCAAATATTTGCCATCGACTTTAAAGTATGAACGGGTAGCAAACATTTGGTCCAATATGGCAAGTCAATAGCATGTGCAATCTAGCGCGAAATTTTATTTGGTCTCAACTCGGTGTTGAAGTTATTTTGTTTGGAGTCACTCGTCATTTTGACGTCACGACCAAATGTTTGGTAGCGAAAATGTTGTTAGGAGGCCGAGTATTTTTTCGGCCTTTAACAGCTATATGCAAAAATCACCTTTATTACTAATCCCTAAGGGTAGGTTTTTAAATTTTCTAAATAGTGTTGGCGAATCCGTAGCGTAACTAGCGTTAAACGTTAAGCATTTTACAGTTTATGCTACCGTTGATGCTAACCTTAACTTCATTTTCGCAACCTCCCCATTAACATACCTGTCATAGCAAACAACCACCAACATCACCACCACCACCACCACCATAACAACAACAACCATAACCCCACCAACACCACCACCGACATCACCACCACCACCAACACCACCAACACCACCAACACAACAACAACAACAAACAACAGCGGTTTCGTATTATTGGCGTGAATAGCTTTCGCGAGCGACTTTTAGGGACTGTTTGAAATTTAGAGAAAACGACTTTTTACGTAGATAACTATAATAGTTGAATGTAAACGAAATACCTCTAAATCATTCTTACCATAGTAATGTAAGTCACTGTAAGCATGGTAAGACACTAAGACACATGATAACAATTTGAAGAAAATCCCATTCTTCGTAAGTTTATATTAAACTAGACATGACAGTGTCACTAAAAGTGACACGGACCCTGCCGATTGCCCTTTTCTTTAAATGTCAGATGACGTAAAAATTTGATACATTTTATATTGAAATCGGACAAAGTTGTCAACTTGACCTTTCTTATGACCGTTGACCCCCAATGAAAGGTTGGATGACGGGGTCACCATTGGCACTTTTGATCAGTGATCCCAGACGAACGATTTGACACCTTATTCTTTGAAATCGGACAAAGTTGAAAATTTGACCTTTCCATTGAACTTTGACCCCCAAGGAAGGGTCGGACGACGGGGTCACAATTGACACTTTTGATCGTTTGTCCAAGACGAACAACTTGACACCTTAACCTTTGAAATCGGACAAAGTTGAAAATTTGATCTTTCCATTGACCTTTGACCCCCAAGGAAGGGTCGGACGACGGGGTCACAATTGACACTTTTGATCGTTGGCCCAAGACGAACAATTTGACACCTCAAACGTTGAAATCGGACAAGGTTGAACATTTGACCATTTTTATTTGACCCCTGTGACTCCATTTGACCCCACACATTTTTGTCACCCCATAACTTTTGTAGACAATGTAAAGAAAATTCATGTCCCTAAGTTGCATAACTATACCTTGTAACGTATTTGAGTTGAAACTTTTTTTGTGAAAATCAATTTTTTGACCCTGTAACCCCTATGTGACCTTTGTGGGGTCAGGGGTCAGGTGACATAAATGGGAGGTGACCTTGGTCCTTTAACCCAAGTTTGATATAAAATTGGATGGATTGAGCATGATACAAAAAGATATTGGTCGAGCTATGAGTTTTACGAAATATCGTGCGAGACGTGCAGCGTCGAGCTCGATATTTCTAAAACTCACAGCGAGACCAATATCTTTGAGTATCATGCGAAAAAAATCCATCCAATTTTGTCATTATTATGTTCAAAATCTGACATTTTGTTTTCTGTCCGATATCCCTGACCGATTTTTTTTGGAAATCGGTCAGCTCAGAACATAATAATGGTCAAAATCGTTCATTGTATGCCGGAGATATAAGACATCAAAGTGTTGCCAGAAAGAAAGAAAGAAAGAAAGAAAGAAACTCGTCAAAAACAATACCCTGCCGAAATCATCGGCAGGGTAATAAGCACAGGCTGTTGATTCCTATATCCTGTAAATTCTCTTGTGCCAACAGGTTCATGAACTTCCATCAAATTGTATATATTAGTAAATGAATGGTCAGTGGTCATTTGAGACATTTTAACATTTCGAGCGTTTTAGAAAATTACTCTTCATGGATTAGGTCGGAATTTCCTTTTTGGCATATGTATATCATTCATTCACTTCGGTGGACATGACTTAATCCAGATAAATGTTACGATAAAACTTATCATTAGAATAAAGTCAAGGGCATGTTATACAGTATACTAATTTATTTGAAATTCCAATTAGCTGTTATTTATCAGTAAAAATAGTTTTAAGAGTGATGATTGTTGTTCCTGTTTGCTAAAATTGCCAAAATTGACTTTTTCACTGTCACTAACTATGAAAAGAGTGTCAAAGTTACATAATTGACAAACCTACAAAATTTAATTCTTAATTCACGTTAAGTGATGATCTTGTTATAATCAATGTTATGTCATCTTGAGCATCTTTGGAATTTGAAGATAGTTCGTACAGAAATGATAATCTGATCTGATGGATACATTCTGACATATTGAAGAACCGGCTTATGGCAAGCCATCGGGGTCATAACGTATTGCCACAACGCGTTGTGAAAACTCCACAACGCGTTGTGCAACGCGTTGTGGAAACAGCCAATCAGGGCATTGCATTCTTGCACAAAATTTAAAATAAATGCCAGCAACAACGCGTTGTGAGAAAAATTATATTTCACAACGCGTTGTGGGATATCCCACAACGCGTTGTGGAAATTCGCAAGCCATCGGGGTCATAACGTATTGCCACAACGCGTTGTGAATATTCCACAACGCGTTGTGAAAGTAACCAATCAAGACTATGTATTCTAGCTGAAAAATTAAAAAGAAACCTTTGACAACGCGTTGTAAAAACTTTTTATGCTTCTACAACCTCCACAACGCGTTGTGGGACTTATACAACGCGTTGTGGCAATACGTTATGACCCTTTATTTCACAACGCGTTGTAAACTAGGAAAATATTTTCGTGCAATAGCAGAACAGCTTTAATAGCCATAGTGACAGATACAACCGATTAAAATGCACCATCCATAAAAGAAGTTCTGTGATTGGTTGAAACATTACATCCAGTTCACAACGCGTTGTGCTAGAGTGTCATAACATATTGCCACAACGTGTTGTGACATTTTGTTATGGAAATTCAACAACGCGTTGTAGATGTATTTACAACGCATTGTTGATTGCTTCTTTTTAAATTTCATGCTTGAATACAAAGATTTGATTGGTTTTTTTCACAACGCGTTTTGAAATGTTGACAACGCGTTGTGGAAAAGTCCCACAACGCGTTGTAGATGTAATATTTTTGTCACAACGCGTTGTTACGTCATTCTTTTTTAAATTTGATGCAAGAATGCAAAGCCCTAATTGGCTGTTTCCACAACGCGTTGTGGAGTTTCCACAACGCGTTGTGGAAACTCCACAACGCGTTGTGGCAATACGTTATGACCCCGATGGCTTGCCATACCGGCTACCTATGCCTTCATGTTAAATTCGAAAGAATACGAAAAAAAAAAAACCGAAGACGTGTTCTGCCAAGGTCAACTTAGTGTATAGCTTGTAATTAAAGATCCTTGTCATAAATTATGAGAACTATGAAATAATTGAAAGGATTCAGTACAACCACCTAAGATTCGTAACGGGGCAATTATTGATATTTTGTCCTTTTAAAAAGTGGACCTAAACCTTTTATTGTGAGCTGCACCGCCTTTTACAAAATAACATACTTGGTCTTTCACAGGAATGTTAAGCTTTAACATGTCAAATAAGCTTGGAAAATAAAGTAGTTATATGCAAACCTCTAAAAATAAAAGTAATTTGTACGAGTCCCATTTGTAAAATTATTTGTTTTAACTAAGACCCATGCTCTTGACGCCCACATCCCGTGATGTGTTACTTGTGCCCGCTGGTTCACGAACTTCATTTTCAACACATTGCAGATTTGTTAAATGAGTGGTCATCGGTCATTAGAGACACTTTGACATTTAAAGCGTTTTAGAAAATATCCATAAAGTATTAAGTTCGGTATTTTCATTTATATATATATATATATATACTTTGTAAATGTGACTCAGTCAATCACTAACTTGGACATAGGACATAAGCCGACATAAAGCCGGATAAAACTTGAAAGCATGTTAAGCCCTTGGTTCATAAAATGGCGTTGAAATTGTTCAATCAGTTTTAAGCGCTAAAAGCAATTTAATGATTTACAGTTTGAAAGTTTTATCTCCAAGCCGCGGAGTTTGTGTGTTTAGTAGTACTGCCCTGTAACGTATCGGTGTTTTATTTTCTTTCGAATGCTTTTGACGATAAGAGTGTGTTACATAAAATATTAGCACTTTGCATCAAGGAAATCTACAAATTCCAAGGATATGATACTGTATATTGAGTGAATGATCAATGTTTCGTCATCTAGCGTTAAATTTGGCGTGATATTTTGATGGTACATTAGGGCCTGTATAGGACACCCTTTTATCTATGCCCTTTATGATAGTTTGGCAAATCATCGTACGCTATGATGAAGCAGCCAGAGCCGGCACTGATGGATTTTGCTCAGTGTCGGCAAGTGGTATTGATGATGGCACCGTCAGCATGGTCAGAGCTAATATATAGAAGTTTTCAAAAGAAGTATAGGGGACGTTACGGTAAACTGTAATAAGGGGCGTAAATTAGGGAAAATACACTGTCTGTCTTTTAAGGCTTTCTTTAAAAAGGCCGTTATTTTACAGCTTTTTTTCCCTGGAAAATGCGCTGCCAGGAAAATGTCACTTCACTTTTGTTCAATTATTTTAACATTGCACTTGACACTTTGTTGTTGTTGTTTAATATTATGTTATTTTACACAGATTTCTTGGGAATGGTATCATCATATCACAATTGTTTATTGAGATTTCGATACAAAATATAAATCATTACAACTTCCAGGGCTTAAGTTTGCTAGATGATCTCGCAGAATTGGACGTGCCTTTTCAAAAAATGAACCGCTTACATTAAAAACAGTTGTTGTTAAGAACCTGCATGTAATAAAAAGTTGACTATTTTTTCTTGCCTGTTATCTTCATGCACCGAGAGTGGTACTCAATTATTAATGGATGTAGCAATTCTTCTGACTAGTTTTGGTTACTCCTTAGTGTAATTCTGCACGAATATATAAAATGACATGAAATTAAATAATACTATATATATAAGACAAGACATATATAAT
>JXSR01S001407.1:1815-14437 GCA_000969725.1 Ophiothrix spiculata
CTCTGAATTAAAAGTTTTTGCACATTTTTTAAGAACCGAACAATTTTGATGGTCTGATTTGTTAATCTGTAAAGATTTACCTTTGGTGACTTCATTGGGCACACGTTGAATGAAAATTGCTAAAAACATCACATTATTAGGAGAAGCATCCCTTGAACCCATTTCATGACATAAGGACTATATTTAATGATGATCTGCTGATATTAAGCAGGTTGTTGCGTCTTGTTTAGTCAACCTGTTGCGTCCCCTTGATGGGCCAGATGAATCATTAACTCAATTGAGTTCTTTCATATTTATGTTGAAACGATAAACATTAGTTGTTTCTTGTTTAATTTCATTTTGATATATACGAAAAAAGCCAAATTAAGGTTTATAGAAGTTGTTAAAAACTGTGTATCGTTTTTTAACATTTAAAAGAATTTGTTTATTAAGAAAAAAAATATCCTATCCTCTTCAATTTGCTACATATAGGCCTCACATGATGAATAGTCAAGCTGTTACTATATAGTTACCTACATGCTTCAAAACCTATATCCATTTCATTTGTATTTTATTGAATCTCGAAAGGTAGTGAAATAGATACATCTAACAAAGGGTCCCTAGTGCAGTTGAGATGTGTTTGATATAAGCATTTTCTCACTCTCATTTTTTGAATAGTGGTCACTATGTTACATTTCGATTCACAGATAACTTGCCGTTGATTATTCTAGCATCTCCATTTATTGTGTTATTATACTCCAAATATATAAGAAATGTAAATACATATTTTAAATATTTCTGAATTAAAAAAATGGTATACCTCTTGCAATATATAAAACTGTTTTGTGTTTCCCAAAACTGTACTCTTTATTATTTATTATATTTAGTGTTTGATATAATAACAAGATGCTTAAAATGTAATCATCCATTATGTCTTGTTTTCCTTTCATGTCTGTCGTTTGATGAAAATATGTTGTATAGGTAAGTGTTATTTTCTTTAATGTTAAATGCATGCTGCAATGGGGTGATTCTAGGAATGGTGTCATCATTTCAGTTATCTTGGTACATTCAGATCCCGTCAAATTCACCCTTTTTTCAACATCCCTGATTTTTTTTTTCTGTGTACAACATGTACTTCCATGAAATATGTATATAACTCGTATTTTAATATAAACATTGATTTAGACATTGTTGGTCCAAACGATTTCGAAAGAGAAAAAAAAACATAAGTAGTGAAATTGGCCTAGAATACCCAACAAAAATACCTTACATTCTACTTAATTTGTTTGAACGATCCTAGCCAAAATGTTGTTTAAAGTCAGAAATCCATTAAATCTGAAACATCAAACTATGTAATAGAAGACTAAATCTAAAAAAGGGTCATCTGAGAAATGTAGGTAATTGAGCGACAGCTGCACTATTCTTAGTACCACATTAGTGTTCTAATAACTAAGCTTTTAGCATTTACTTGCCTGGATAATTGTTCAAAATGTTTTCCATATTTTCAGTTTGTGAAATGATCAAGTGTCACGTAGGTTAATTCCAAAATAGCGGGTGGTTATTACCGTGATTGTTTTTTCTTATTGGTTGTATTTACTGTTTGTGTTTCTCTTTTGACGTGTGTATTGAACGATTCAGTGTGTCATCGTTTTGTATCTGCATAAGATCATATGCATTGTCATTTGTTGGAATTCTGATAATCGGTTTGTTGACAAACGATTCGAATGAACCATGATATATATATATTTTTTTCTTATCAATGTGAGTTAGAAACAATAACATGGAAAAATGTAATGCTAAGTGTTAGCTAAATAATGATATAATCAATGCTTTTGTCTTGTTTGTTCTTCTCCTTCATAACGGAGGACTTGCAAAAGGTAAATATTGCATATTATCCATGGGTCTAGATAGGAGATAATCCTACTTGGTGGGTTTTCGCTATTCTACCATGTTAATCAAAATGGTCGTATTTAGATGTTGATTAATGATGCAACGCGCTTATCTTTAAAGAGCTCTTTGAGTTCATTATTGGTTATCTGATTTAGATGAATTATGTTTTTGCTCAACAAGCACCATTAACGGTTTTATAAATGCCTAATATTATATTGTTATTATCATGTAAAGCATTATTTGCAAAATTCTGTACAAGCAACCGAATCGTCGCACTTGATGAGCTGATTTAGACAGAACTTATATGAATCTGATTATTTGGATTCGAGCCCCATCGCATTAATTGTTATTACACTGTTAGGTATCTAAGACAGTTTGGAATATGCCCTATAATATAAACTTAGAAATTACCGTTGTTATTTTCGGAGTAATGACCCCTATATATTTAATTCGGAATGACAACTTTTCAACAAAAACACAATCAGAGTTATACCTACCTACCAAGCAGCATCACACATTTCCTGCATTTACTGCCTGACGTAAAAGCTGTACCCATAGCCTGCGGTTTCTTGCAGCGACTTCTGCCTCTTCTAGGGACTAGCCAGGAAACAACAGGGATAGATCTCTGTTAATGACATCTTTCCAGCTTGTCCTTGGCCTGCCTTGCTTTCTACGTCCATGGGTGGGTCTCCGTTTATACAGCTTCAGTGGAAGGCGAGTGTTTTCCATACGCTGTACATGCCCAAACCACTAAAGACGCCTCCTTCTGATAAGAGTAGTCAGCACAGTCTGTTTTGTTCTTACTCTGATGTCCTCGTTTCTTATGTGTTGTGACCACTTGATTTTGAGAATTTTTCTTTGACACTTCATATCAAAGGCATCTAGCCTGTTCTCGTCTCTTTCTTTGAGGGTCCAACACTCAGAACCATATAGAAGAGTAGACAAAACACAAGCATTATATATCTTGAGTTTGGTAGTAAGGTTGAGCTGTCTATTTTTCCAGACTTTGTCAAGTTCACGGAAGGCACCTGCTGTCTGCCAATGCGATGATTGAGCTCCTTAGCATTTGTTCCATCGGCACTGCAGAAAGCTCCTAAGTACTTAAAATGCTCAACCACTTTGATGTTGCCCTCGTCACCTAATGACACGTTGGGTTTGTGAGGGAAGGATCTTCCATTTGGCATAAGCTCGGTCTTTTTAAAGCTCATTACCAATCCCAGCTTTCCTGCAGTTTTGCGAATGGCTTCAGTTGTGTCTGCCATGCTATGCTCTGTCTTTTCAAGCAGAGCAATATCATCTGCATAATCTAGATCAGGTAATTTTTCTAGAGGATAACATGAGCTTCTCCTGGGAGTGAGAGTCAATCCTTTACTTTGTGCATCTACTGTTGTTTTCATAACAAAGTCTATGGCAATTCCAAAAAGAAGAGGAGACCAAATATCACCTTGTCTCACTCCTGTGATGATCTTGAACCAAGCTGACAAGGATCCCTCACCTCTCACTGCACAGGTTGTGTTACGATAGGAGCTTCTGATGATATTGATGAATTTAGGAGGGATGCCATACAAATGTAATATCTTCCATAGTGAGGACCTATGGACAGAATCAAATGCTGAGTTATGACCCTAACGTTTTGTTTTGGTGTAATGATGCATTACACAATTGAAATAATGACGTTTCCCTATAGGGAATGACGGCTCTTCGAAATAATGCGGAAACCCCGGTATATCAACCCATTTGAAATATAAAATCAGTGTCAATGACTCTTATTGATCGGTAACAACTTATTCGACATCTTCTATTTAACGTAGTTCATGAGTTATTCGACTTGTTTGCTGATTTGTTTATGAGACATTGAACTGTCATAAGCTACAAGGTCGCACCTTGTGCAGAAATGAAATAGCTGGAGGAGATTGTATACCTCAAGTCTGATGTAGATCGGCAACACGTCATGTTGCATGATTTGAAGACGAAGAATAAATCTTTCACATATTCTTTATACGACGATGCAACGCCTAAACTTTTACAAATTACTTAAAGGCTGTTTTTTCTGTTTAATTTGACATAATTAAATGGCTTGATATTTCGACATAAGCAAAATATTAATTAAAAGATTACAACTTTGCTAAAGCAGAACTATCAGGCCCTTTAACCAATTCTAGTTACTATACAGGCTTTTTGTGGATATATTGTTTCTTATACTTTACTTCTTTTCACTTGATATGAATTCAAGGAAAACTCTGCAGGCTCAATACAGTGGAAACTAAACCTTTTTCGATTTCTAGCAAACAATCAGCTTTTTTATTCGACCATATAAACATGTTTTTCAGTCATACATTTGTTATTTGGTACGTGACAAGCATTTTCCAATCAGAAATTGTAAAGTTTGTCTATCTGTGCATGAATGAGCACATGTTTTGTTTCAAAAATGTCACAAACGTTACCAAAAAATGTCACAAACGTTACCAAACGTTACAACACAAAACAATGCATTAAAATAATTCCTGGCGATATATTGTTCTGTAATTTTTATGAAATATTTGTTAACATGTTTCCCATAATCGGTGTAAGACGCAATAAAAAAATCGTTGACACTTCAGAGAAATTGTACTTTGAAGTCATTAGGAGCAAAAAAACATTTCCGTGCGCGGTCACAAACGTTACCAAACGTTACATGGACTTTACTCAGGATTTTGGCAATTGATTTAATTTTCAAACATTTACATGTCTTGACCCCACCAGTGAGCACCATTATCAACAACAAACTCGTTGATTTAATGTTTTTGCTGGATTCTGTGGCCATTTAAAAGTGAAATTTTTCCATTTTTCGGTCACAAACGTTACTTTGGAATGAGCCTGCAAATAACGCTTAGTTATCAATTTACACAGGCTTTTTATTGTAGCACAACAGCGAAGCTCAACTTGTGTCACTCACCATGGCCATTATTAATTTGGCATCCTGAATTAGGATGTTTTGCTAATTATTTTATAAGCAGATCAAAAGATACATTTAGGCAATTGAGACACCATTAAATTATTTTGATTTGGCGTTTAAAGCTACAAATATGCGTATTTATTATAGAAATATAATACATACATTTTTATCATACAAATACTTAAACAGGATTCTGGGGATTGTTACCTTGCAAATACGGTGTTGTGGCTCTAACAGTCACTTTTGTAGCGGGTGTTTATGATCCGATTTGAAACATTACCATATCATCTCACGACTTCAAGGAAGGACAGTCTGCAAGAGATATGTTAAAACAGGATTTACAAAGTGCATATCGACCACCGTATTCTACGAAACTAATAACAGCCATCTATCATTCTGTTTATGTCAATTCAAGCTACGATTACTGCCGAGTAATGCTATGGTTTGTATTTTTGTCTCGAATAACATATCTTTGATAATAATAGTTTAAAATGCCTGTAGAACAATATTTTTGTATTGGGAATGTATGTCAACAACTCACTGTTGGGCGTAAGTCGTTAACTGGTCATAGTTTTTGCTTCACACAAAACCAATGGTAAAACCATGCCAATTTGTATACAACAGATTGTAACTCCCAATACACGAATATACCCTTAAAACCAACAAAGATATATATTGCTGGAAAGCTTATTTTCCGAGGATTTCAATTTTACCTAAATAAGCCTAATTTTGATAGATGGGTAAAAATTATATAGGGTGCAAAATAAAATAAAAGTGCATTTTGGTCAACCAACTTGGCACAATAGGATTTTGTTGGGGAAAGTTGTATCCAGGTTACACAAACATTAATTGAAAGATGTAATGATGGCATCTCATAAAATAATTAAATAATAATATGGTTAAAATACTGAGGATGGTCAAAGTCTATGAAATGACTCATTAATTTTTTGGACATTTATCAGTCAAGCGTTTTTTATTGTATACACTACTTAAAAATTAATCACGTAATTGGATTATTCTCAAAATTTTCCAAAAGTATCACCGCATATATGAAGAGCTGAATTGCAAAACTGCTTAGAGACCATTATTTTCAAAAAATAGTTTTTAATAGATTCTTACAGACCTTTAACTTGTGCATCATCCTGGCAAAAAAAAATGGAAAAATCTCAATAAGTGGGTTAAAATCTCAAAAATGTTACTTATTATGCCTTTTTATGCCCAAATATGGTCATACAATGTTCATATTTTGGCATAAAAGGACATAATGCCCTTATAAAGACATATTAGTGAAGAATTACTAAAATTATTATCAGGAATTTTGCGACACATGTAACGACAGTTTTCTTGTCCTTGTTTTCAAAAAGTGCAGGATGGATGTATATTTCACAATTCCAATGCACTTCTCTTTTCTGCTTTGCCATATAAAACAATATGTACACATGATTAAAATATTTCAAAAATAAGTAGTCCAGTTAATTGCATGGTATAGATAGAACACAAATTTGTATATATAAAAGACTTATTTTTAGTCAACATGGTCAAATAAACTGAAATCAGGGTTTGTAAAGAAATTAACCAGGTTCACAGAAGGCTTAAATCATTTTTTTTTTTCATCTGGAAATGTAAAAACAAACAAAATGGTTTGTTATGATGTTTATAAAGTCTTGAAACCATAATCGGTAGTGAAAATGAAATAATTTGTACATTGTCATAGACAATGATAAGCACAAGTTTAATGTGTATAAATAACATGAAATGAAGGAAAAGGAGATGAACTGAGATGAAAATTGTTCATATCTGGTTTATTCATCATTTTGTCTCCATTTGAAAGTATATTTAATTTGCTTTACTAAAACAAAACAAAAATATGAATTGGTGCTTTTATCAAGGTCAAGGTCATCTTAAATACTAGCACATATGTTTTATTTCACATAGTATGTGATGCATATGATAAGGTTTGATGACAATAATCTTGCCTTTTGCAAGGCTTATAACCAGAGGTAACAATGTTCAGCAAGCTATATACACTCCCTTATCAAAAGTATTGTAATATAGCGTAAATCCTGGCGTTTGCGAGTATAACTTACCCATAGTTATTATTTGATTTCTCATTTATCTTAGCAATGTTACCAATGTGTGTTGTCCAATGCTTTAAAACAGTCCCCTTAGCTTATTTTGGCCCATAGGTAATTTTTGTTGCTTTCAAAATGGCGACGTTATGAGAGGTAATGAATGAAGGCTTCGGGCACATTGTAGCCGTGAGAAACGAAGGAATCCCTCTATGGTTTATGGCTGTACGTTTTGTTTTTTGCTGCAAAATGATTTCTGGAATTAGTAGACGTTAAAGGGACTCCAGTAATGCCAATACCTTGCGTAAAAGCAGTTGATCGTGAAAAACAACACATAGGGAAAATCATCGACCATTTTACAATAACAGGCTTTTGCCATTTAGCCCCTTGGCCAGTTCGTTCGCTCAGTATTGACAGGATAATGGAAAAACCTGCAAATAATCATTCTTGGGGGGAAATTTAAAGATAATAGACTCATAATGTGTAGAGTTACGAAAGGGAAACAATTGACCTCGCTTGTACACAGGCAGCGAAGAGTTGGGATGGTGAATTTGTCGATAAACAGGACAGCGGCCCTGAATTGGCGCCATATTGTTTTCATTAAGGATGTTGATAACTAAAGAATAAGTGTTTTGAGTGTTAAATATAAAGGCTACGACCATTGTAACCTCTCTTTGATGACAACAATATGTGCATATCTCATGGTTTGAATTTCATTGGTATGTATTGAATCGAAAAATTTTAGACAACTGACGGAAACATCGATAACATCCAATGTATCGTCATTCTGAGCAAACCAATGTTAAAATGTTTTAGGAACATGTCAACAGATTGTAAATTACCATTTATCGTTCTTAAACTGACGTCACACCCGGCTGCACACATGTTTTTAATGACATATTCTTCGAAAAAGGCGTTAGCAGTATCAATCTAAACGCACATGCGCATTACGCAAATCCAAAGTAAAACACGTGAGATAACATTAACCTACGAGTCTTGAATAACAAACATTTCAAGAGACGGGAGTTGATTAATTTAACATTTGATCCTCGACAGATATCAGCGCTCAAAGAATTGGTATTTCTGAATGGCATTGTAGAAGCGAACAGCCGCATCATTAAATTTATGGCTAGCCCCCTAGTTATTGAAATAAGTGTTAATTGATCAAAAATATTAAAGAAAAGAAACATGGAAGCGACTTCATAAGATACCATAATAACTTCAATAACAAATTGTTCATACCAACGTTTTGAAAACGCCATTTAAATTTTGTGCCAAAATCACAGTCGACGATGTTGCAATACTTTAGATTAGTGTGTGTATGTGTGAACATATTAAAGCGGCAATTCATGATTCAAGGTCACCAATATCAAATTTGAGTTTTTTAGCTAAATAAGAATCCTCAAGTGGTATATGTTACGATCCCCAAACCATTCTGTCATATGTGCTTGCATTTTTAAGAAAAGTTAGAAAATGTGTCATCTTCTAAATATTGTCGGGGCCCCGACAGTAATTACAACACAGTAGTCTATAGGGATTATCAAAATGCTGAAAAGCTTCTTACTTGGAAACGAACGGTCGGAATCAAGTGAAATCTTCAGTATATATTTATGTTGTACTCTTATTTTTATTTAGCTAGAAAAAAGACCACATCAAAATCATGAAATGCACCTTTAATTAAAAACAATATTGAGTAGTTGAAAATGTATAAAACCATAAATTTCAAGAATTTCAGTAACGAACTGACCAAAATCAGGCTAATTATTGAAAAAAAACACATTAGAAAGAAGAGGTTTGATAAACACAGGGATCTAGATAACTTTAGTATTTTTTCACCTTTATTGCTAAGAAATATATAAAAACCCAAATATCTAATAAAATGAATGGAATGTAAATTGAAATAAAGATTATTGAAACCATCCTGTATATTTCATATAGCGTATGTTTCCATTTTTGTAGCTGTTTTTAATGAGGAGGGTGTTTGAAAAGAGGGGAATCACATATTTCTTTCATGTTACGCCCTGGGTAAATATCAAACAACCTGTATACTTTCAGTATCATATAATGTTTTCAAATATGTGTGGGGGTATAAGATCTTCAAATTCCAAAAATTAAGATAAAAGCAGGTTAGGAAAGTGCAGAACCTTTTCTTTCTAATGTTTTTTGTTTGAGTTCAATCGGGCATTTGGTTCCAAAGTTATGGTCATTTAACCTAAGGTAGTCACAAACGACCCGATGTTTTTCCCTATACATTTGTATATAGATTTGTGATTTAAAACAATTTCTTTCAAAATATTTTTGATAAAATTCTTACACTTTTAAAATAACATCCAATTGATATTTAATCAAAATAATACATTGCGCATCATATTTCGGAATTAGTCGATTTCTTATTTTTTTCTCACCCAGCTGTTTAAGCAGTCTATCTTAAACCATGAAGCCAGATTTTTGATATATTAGCATCAAATTTAAATTATGCTGCAAAATGTCCTGATTAGTCGGCTACCGGCTGCCATGGTATATTTCATCCTATGGTAAAATATATAGATGCACGATGGTCGATAGTGGAAACTTAAGTTCAAGTTCAAGTTCAAGTTTATTTCAATATCATATGTACAAAACAATAATATAAATAAACAATACAAAACAAACTTTTAAAAACAAAACAATGATATTGTGGAGATAACAAAAGGCCAATAAGGCCTGAAAGGGTTATCCCCAAATAATTTGAGTAGGGCCTAAGTTACATAATGACAAATTTACAAAAAAAAAGGTGCAAAACACAAGACATGCCCAAAACAACCAAGAATTTTATGAAAATGTTCATATATTAAATAAGAAATTAAGTGTACATTTCTAAAAGGTTTGTTTTTAACATCCTCTTAAACTCTTTTACACTTTTTGCTTGTTTTGATTTGTTGTCTAAAGAGTTCCATAGGACTGGACCAGATGTCCGAACTGATCGGCAGGAAAACATTTTCTTTGCATTGTGAATACTATAATTTTGGGCATTTCTTGTAGCGTAAGTGTGATTTTGATTATGTTTACGGAAATAATCATTAAATATTTTTGGCAATAACTCTTCATGATGCTTGTATATAAACTTAGCCTTGATTTAAATAGTCATTTGAAAACCAATTCATGGAAGAGAAATAATGATAGATGACAGACTGAATTCATATTGGTGCGTTTATAATCCATCGATTTCATCACTTCATTTTTTTTTTGATACGCAGTTTTAAAATTTAAACGCGCACGTCTCGTAGCGCGTGTTAAGACCATGTAAACGACTTATTTCAAATGGAATCATCGGTATCATCAAAATGTAGCACTAAAGAAGATTTTTCTTTGCATCTTTGAGTGGCGTCAACAAACTACAAGAATATAAATGGAGCCGCAGGAAACAAAATGATCAAGTACGTAACGATCAACTTTTCATTATGTAAGCCTCAGCTGTTGATAAGAATATGAACATTGATACAACGGGGAGAAAATGAACACCATAGCTATAATATTTGTTTGAAATCAGATACAATGGTCCCTTTGGCGTTTAATATGAATGCTTCAATTATTGAAATGTGTAACTGAATTGATCCGATACAGTTATCTTCTTTCCAGTATTCTTGTATTTATATAACCTATATACTACATAAAAATCGAAATTTATCTTAACCCTTATCTTTCCTAATGTGGAGGGGAGGGGTTGTTACCATCCATTAACGGATGATTCGGAAACGAATATGATCTAATACTTTGGACAATTGTAAGTTCATCACTTGCGGTCAGTTTAGCGAAATGAATCGTAGGTACTGTGGGGGCTGTCCGGGCATCCTTACAACATCTCGAAGTTAATGTTTGCGCAATATTTTAAATTCACTTTTGCTTAATACGCTCTTCTTACGATATTAGCATTGTAAATCAAGCAAAATCTAATCAAGAAACGTTTAGATTAAATAAACCATTGAACATAACTTTTTCCATCTTAATTCTATATAAATTATCATTATTGAGAATATGTCATGTCAAGGACACAATTCATTTCATTAAATCCAACGAAAAGGATGGATTTCTCTGCTTGTAACATTTTACTTACTTTATTGTGTCTGATGTTGCAGTATCATATTAAATAATTTATAACTACAGCGTCATAAATCAGTATCTGTATAATACTGGGACAAAATAAGTTAATCATCCACCATTAGATAGTTAAAAAGGGGAACTTTTCATTCACGGTATAATCATGATTATACCGTTAAAATCAAGATTTTTCCCTAATTTAACAAAAAAAACCGTTTATGCTGGAATTTTAACTGTGTTTTTTAACTTTGTTTTTCGAAAACGATTTATCCTAGAAAGATGAAATAAAAAGCAAATTAAAGTATCCTAAAAGGATTATAGAATTAACATCCGTGTTGCCAATAGCACCATGGAAACGTGTTTTAAGGGGGTAGTAGTCAAAAAAGAAAAACAAAATTTGCCTCTTTTGATTTTTGAAGAAATCCCTTTCTTTACATCGATATTATAATTACCTAAAGGGGTAACAAATGTTACGTCTCAAAATGCCTTCAAATTAATTACACTGTTGAATTAAAAAATATTCAATGTTAAGCCAGATAATGCCATAAAGATCAACGAACAGGACCTGTAAGTATATAGTTCTTACTCGCAGTCAACCCATCACAAGTTTATTTTTCTTGACGGCTATTTAGCTTACAAATCAAACAAACTACAGGCACCTATATGAGTTTGCTATGTACAGAATGTATCTGATTCTTTGAGTTTCTTTCAAACTTTGCTCGTAAACTCTTAAAGCACTGCTTCACTGATGTCGCGGGCTATTTTATTACGAAACAAGATTATTTTCATATGTGAAAAATACATTGAAAGTGGTTATGATGTACATGTTAATAAAATAGAGCATAGTTAAAAGACCTCAAACAGACATCAAATCGTTATATTGATTCTATTGTTGACAGAAAACATTCGAAAACACCAATAGTATAAGAATACTTTCATGAAAAAGATGCTTGAAAACTTGGTATTCATGGTCAAAATTGGAGAGGGATACGAGATAATATATCGAACAATTAAATATATTGAAGAAATACATTTGAATCGAACACTATTTAAAAAACAATCATTTGCTATTTCGTATTACTTTATTAGGTCACATAATATCATTATACATTTATGTTTATTGATAAGCGGAAATCATTTTATCTGACAGCAGGACTGGGCAGGTGTTTCTTGGAATGTGTTCAGACCCAATAATGCTCAATTTCATCCGTTTGAATGTCTGTACTTTATAGAAAAATATAAATTATTTTTAAAAGTATAGACGTTACATGGAACATTTAAATTTTATCAGTAAAATTGAAATAATGTTGATTCTACTTATATAAGATACGGGAAACTGCACAAAGGGTACACATTACAACTTAAGGGAAGACAGTGGAAACAAAGGTTATTTTCTAAAACACACATTCAATAAACTTGGTATTTGTGTTGTTATTTTTTTTTATTTATTTATTTGCCGTTGTTTGTTCTATTTTCTGGTTTGTCTCATTTTGGTGTTTTAGGCTCCCCTTTAATTAAGTGTCTTTGCACTATTGTGTGTTTGCCTGACTTCGGCTGAATGTTATAAATAAATTAATGCAATTTATATATTTTATTTAATTTTTACATATGTCGCAACATCCGTTACCATGGCAGGCAACAGTGACAAGTAAAATTTACAAAATAATTTTTC
>JXSR01S001407.1:27573-39692 GCA_000969725.1 Ophiothrix spiculata
ATTGAGTTTTTGGAACATGTAATCAATATAGTCGGGAGATGCATATTTGTTTTGTAACGTTGTAACCACTTTATGTACAATAGTCTTAAAATTGATATTTTATTGCAGTGTTAACAGGTAAATAACATATTAGGAAGAAAATGCCCTAGTCGTAATCCAGAAGCCATTTTATCTTTTCTGGGGATATATTTTGAATTCAGTTTCTTTTTCAAGAATCAAATATCTTTATTTAGGGATAAATGCTGGTCATTTTAAATTATGACAAATACAAGGAAGGAGAAATGGGACATTTAAAAGACCATTACTTGAAAGTTGTGTCTAATATGTTCCCGCCTTTTGACCATTGTGGGAACAGAATTACAAAAGTGAGACAAATTCATCTTTGTATAATTTGATCAATCAACATGAAATGATACTTACATTTAGGTTGGTTATACATTTCCAATTAAAAATACTTTCCTATCCCATAATCACGGATCATTTTAAGCATTGTTAAAACACTAAAATGCATTCATTCTTACTGTAAACACATGTCTCTATGTGTCTGACAATTTAGTATTTGACGAGCAGCCCTAGGAAAACAACAATAGAAAGAGGAGACCCTACCCTATACTATGGTATAAAACAACCACACTTTTGGGACGTAAATTTCATTTTCACAGGGGGTGGGGTGGTAACCACCCCCCCCCCCCCCCTTAGGTGACGATGTAGCCGAAAATACGTTAGGTGGACGAGGGTTAATGAAATACAACAAAATAGTTTATGTACGAATAGTATTATAAAAATAGTGAGGTGCTAGCAACTATATCGTTTACATAAAGTATAAATAATAATGGTCCCAAATGAATCCATGTAGGACGCTTAATGTTATACATTTTAATTCAGAATCACCAGATAACGGATAAATTGTTTTCTGGTTTTGAGATAACTCTTCCAAACCATTCTCATGTGATACCTCTAAGTCTATAATGCTTAAATGTATGCGATAACATATCATGATGAATGTTATCGAAGGCCTTTGATAGGTCAAGAAAAATATCTTTCCGTCTATTCAAATGGAATATGCTACCTGTCTATTCACATAAAGGTGTCTATTTAAAGATTTAAATTATGTATTGGTATAAGGCTTTCCAAATAACTAATCAGATGCTAAACGCTTGTAATTTGAATATTGGGCCTTGTCATAAGGTATTTTAGGATCTTTGGTGAGTTTGTATAAAGACTAAATTCTTCAAAGTGAAAATGTAAAATCCGATTACTTCCATCAATTTTCCACATGCTTTTTTCTCTTTAATGGAAGCTATTAAATTTTGTTTTCGAAGAAATAAATAAAGTAATGTAATTATAACATTTTTAGATTTTGTATAAAAATCACAAAGTTGAGTAAAAATGATTTTGATACATAATGTACATTAAAATTAAATATCTTACGCTACATGGGAAGATAGTAGTAGTAAATAGCAGATTTAATATTCTCTAAAACTGGAATTTATATCGCAGCTATGCGACGTTTTGTAAGGTAAGCAATCAACATCAGATGACACGGAAGGGTTTTACCTAAAAATATTTTAATTCGCCATTTAAAAAGAAAATATGGTAGGTATGGACCCAAAACCTAAAAGAATATATTAGAACATATGTGACCGACAATTTCAAACGAGCCGAACATGTACAATACAGGTGAAAATAAGTGCAAAGGTCTTAATTTGCCGACATTATTTTTTGACAGATTCATAATCCTTGTGCTTGTTTCAAAACACCAGCAAAGTTTCATTTCAAGAAAATGATCAGAAATATAAAATATATCTGTATATTTGGACGGTCAGAAATACAGCGAGATGAAAATAGTCTGCTTCACTTTATAGTCATACCTTAGTCTACACGTTTAGCTGTGTGTCTAATGGTTCATACAATGTAAGTATTTTTAAATAACTACTCCAAATCTAATACTTAATAGTAAATGAACAGTTCAGAGATAATAGGTAGGTGTGTTCTTGAAATTTTGAAAATTGAAATATTTTCTTAAAAATGGATTTAAATTTAAGGTGACAAAATTTGCAACAAAATGGTGGCTCAACCCACATTTTAGGTTAAGTACTTTTAAAGTTAGAGCAAAAAGATGATTTTGCAAAATTACCAAAAAACGTATCATGATCAGGGTCAGATTTGATTTGGTAAGTCTGCAGAATTCAGCAGACTTCTTAGTGTGTAAGTCTACGGGAAACATTTTTTATTTCAATATTTATTCCTTATGAAATGAATATAATCAACTAGAAATCATGAAAGTGACGCTCATTTACGCTAAAATGGTGTACAAAATTGGATTGTTTGCTATGGGAAAATGGGCAGTGTTCATCTTGTGATGTCACTAGTGGGCAAACAGTTTTTGAAATGAAGGGCGCCATCTATTGGCTTTTACTGAACAGAGCTATAATAGGGTTTTTGTTAGTTCATATATCGTTAGTAGTTATATTTGTAATCAATAGCGAAACCAGAGGAAGTGATGGTGTGGGGATAGTACAGGATTGTTAGTGTTCAAAAAATTGACCCTCTTAGGTTTTTTTTTTCAAAGCAAAAAAAAAATGCTCAAAATAACACAAACAATCACGGACAATGTTTATCTGTATGATTTTAAGCTTAAATTATGGCGATTTACTAACTGAAAAAGTTAACCATTTTGTGTCTGCAAAAAAATGTTGACCCCCCCCCCCCCTGCAAAAATTTCTTGACCCCTACTTGTCCCCTAATATGAAAATTGCTGGTTGCTTTATGTATCAAAGTTGGTCTGTAGGGGCACATGGAATCCATGGCAAAATTATCATTCCAAGCTCATAGTTAAACCACGAGCTTGGATAGTCCAAAATGGACTGTACAGACTGGTCAGAAGCCACTCCCAGCTCAATATCATGGTATGGTAACACATTATGTGTAATTTTACTCTTAGACCTTACTTCATGAGAAAGGAAACAGGGGACTCAAATCTGCTCCGCAGGGGCATTTCAAACTGATTTAATACATCGTTATAGAAAGGTTTATTTTGGTATCATTTTAACTTAAAACAGATGGATGACATGTTGGTGACAAATAATTATTTTCTCCCTCAAAGCTATCTAATTTTTATATTTAAAAACAAATAATGTCTTTTTCCATAATTATAATACAGGTTTGACCCAGTTTGGCAGCCATTTTGTCAGTAATATTTTTTTTTCGCATTGTGCTTATTGAAACATATGAATGATTGAGTTTTTGGAACATGTAATCAATATAGTCGGGAGATGCATATTTGTTTTGTAACGTTGTAACCACTTTATGTACAATAGTCTTAAAATTGATATTTTATTGCAGTGTTAACAGGTAAATAACATATTAGGAAGAAAATGCCCTAGTCGTAATCCAGAAGCCATTTTATCTTTTCTGGGGATATATTTTGAATTCAGTTTCTTTTTCAAGAATCAAATATCTTTATTTAGGGATAAATGCTGGTCATTTTAAATTATGACAAATACAAGGAAGGAGAAATGGGACATTTAAAAGACCATTACTTGAAAGTTGTGTCTAATATGTTCCCGCCTTTTGACCATTGTGGGAACAGAATTACAAAAGTGAGACAAATTCATCTTTGTATAATTTGATCAATCAACATGAAATGATACTTACATTTAGGTTGGTTATACATTTCCAATTAAAAATACTTTCCTATCCCATAATCACGGATCATTTTAAGCATTGTTAAAACACTAAAATGCATTCATTCTTACTGTAAACACATGTCTCTATGTGTCTGACAATTTAGTATTTGACGAGCAGCCCTAGGAAAACAACATAAGTGACACAAGATTGAATAGTGTGATGAAAACAAACTTGATTATTGAACATGTTTACGAAGAACGTAGAAAAATGCAGCGATGGCGTTGACTTTGTTAGTAAATCTATATAAAGGGATAAGAAATCTAAGTATGAATACAACAAGAGGTTAAATTTCATCAGTATGACGATTTTTGGTGGGTTTTTACCAAGTAGGATGGATTTATACAGCTTGTCCCAATATTAATGCAACGAGCAAATACAACATATTTAAAATAGTTGACAAAATATTAAATCATAGTAATATATGTTTTTCATGAGTTAGGTAATTACTCTAAAACGTGCTTTTTGTCCTGTTCCATTCCAGTCCACAGATATGAGGAATTTAAGAAAGCCCATTAAAGACACCTTGGTCTGATTTTGAGATTAGATTTCCAGCTAAAGGAATGCAGAACTTGAAATGAGGAGAATATGACCGTATTTTGCAACAAACTGGAGCACCATCAATCCAAACAAATCTTACCTAACCTGAACATAACGTTAAGTGATATTTTAAGTTTATATTTAACTGAAATAAGTAAATTTTTCAAATTAAAGGGACTGGCCTATATCCTGTTCGCTGATTTTCTGACCATATATAATTGTTCACATGTATCGATAGTACAAGATTATACTAACATATATATCCTACCAGTAGTTTCCACTGAATTTTTGTAACAGAGGAAAACAATGAAATTATTTACCAGCTGTATTTTTTGTCGCCGGCGACAAAAAATGGTTGAAGAAGTGTTTCTAGTCTTAAAAAGATCTTGTTTCTACACCTGTGATGGGTAAACAAATTTTTTTTTGATAAAATTGTTTCTCTTTTGATATGTATTAACTTATCTCTAAGAGCTTCATTTGATCTTTTATCTTGTAAATCCATCTGAGGTACAAATTTAGGATTTAGAAAACACTGGGTAGTCACACCACCATCACATACAGATATATTGCAAATCAATTCGCTGTCAATTTGAGCCATTTCTGTACTTTGTTGGATTTTACTACACTATAAGTTTTTAATTCTAAGTGGAATCTACGCTAGTCCCTTTAAAGAACGGATCTTCATGATACTCTCATATTCCTTGAATCTGTTACTTCTCACAAGACAATCGGGTAGTTTAGAATACATTTTCTACCAACAGAGTCGAAAAAATGTATGATAATGAAAGTTGTCAACCAATAATACTGTTATTCACAAGTCTTCACCAGAAAGCAAGAAAAAAAAGTGAAGAAGTTTAACAACTCAAGTAAGTTAGCGATTCGTATGGCCGTCAAGGGGACGGTAACAGGTCGACTCAACCAGACGCAACAACCTGCTTAATACCAGTAGATCCTCATTAAATTGGATCCTTATGTCACAAAATGAGTTCAGAGATGCTTCTACTAATCATCTGATGTTTTAGCAATGTTCCTTAAACGTGTGACCCATTACGTCACCAATGGTTAACCTTTACAGATTAGCAAATCGGACCATAAAGATTTTTCGGGTATTTACAAAATGTGCAATAACTGTTCATTTTTCATTAAGGGATCCAAATTAAACGAAACATAAATCTTGTAAAAGTCAATGGTCTGTTCAGTTATATTATTATAATGTTTGCCCAAAATTGTGCTCTGTTTTCTCAAAAGAAAAGTTCAAATTTCTTATTGGGACACCCTGTATATGCACTTGGAAGATTATATTCTCTAAGAGCAACGGTTTGTGGTGATAAAAATGTTTGTATTCCAAAAGCTATAAATAAAGATGTTCTAGAAATGAAGTCTTAGTCTTGAAGACATCTGACATGTTGATGTAATCTTAGCTGTTTAGATCTCATTGACAGGTCGTTTACACTATTCAAAATACTCAACACTTCCTTATTTTAAGTGGAATTCCAAGTTATGAGAATATGAATAGATCCACTTGAAACGTCTGGATAATGCCAGCAGCATACATATCATTTCTGCTTACTCTTATTACTGCAGAGAAACGCGAGTTCATATATTGCTATGTCTTTTCAGTTCCATTTTAATCACTTTGAATCAAGTATCTCCTGTGTTTTTTCAAAAGAACTATAAAATGCAAACAAAAAAAAATTGTGTAGTGTGATAATATTTAGTTATTGAAGTCTACACTTATCAAGGAAGAAGAAGAAGAAGAAGATCAAAATCATCATGCATGTAATTTCTTTGACATTTGTATTTTAATGTGTTTGCCTGTAACAGTACATTAGTATGTTTTTATATCTGTAATATTTATATAAATAAGATTAAGCATTGAAAGAAACAGATGAGACATTGCGAATGTAGGCTAATAAGAATGTTTGGCATGCTTAATTATCAATAGCTGATTTTTGAAAACAAAAATAAAGTAAAGTAAAAAAACGAATGAGCTTGTTGTACCACTTTGCTACTGTATTCAAGAATATTCAAGGCGTATTCAACTATATAGGGATACTTCAATTTATTAGTTTCTGGTTACAGTTTCCTAAGACTGTGTTTTATAATTTCACATTGTACTTACAAGGGCTTCTAACGACATTCATTTATTTGTGTTATATGGGGTAGTCAATGGTATGGTTTTACTTTCTTGCTGGATTTTTCAGAATAAAAAACTCGAACTTTGATCCCAATCCATTAGATTGCAAAACTATGTGTGATAGCCTTAATAGTGTATGGTATTTTCGATTCTGATATTCCAAAACAGGTTCATGTGGCAGTGCTTAATAATTATTTTTAAGATTTTAGTTTGAATAAATAACACCGGTTCCCATCGTAACATTGCATATTTAACGTTAAAACAAGGTAGTCAATATATAAGTACCCCCCCCCCCCCCATTTTAAGATATCCCGTACATGGCTTATAAACTGTTTTATAGATGTCCAACGACAATAATGTCCTAGAAAGACATGCATTTATTTATTTGTGTTAATGAAATAGTCCATTGTGTGGTTTTACCTCTTTGTTGGATTTTTCATAATAAAAAAATCGACCTTTGATCTCTTTCTTTAGATGGAAAAATAGCTATGATAACCATAGTATAGAATTAAAGATGACCAAAGACAAAACATTTGTTTTCAGATATTGTTTTCTTGAACATTGCAGCTGTCAGTTTGCAAAGGCGTTGTTTGTTACATACGGATATAATGGTGCAAAATGGAGATCAGCGACCTCTGAATATTTGAAAGAGCTATATGTATTACGTTGCGTGCAGAGTGCAGAGGATTTAGTCTATGTAAAAGTTGTTGAACATATTTGTAGAGCACGTGCAGCCTGCTGGCGACTCTTTAAAAACGCAATTTTAAGAAAATTAACTTTGCGTTTGTAAAGGTGTTTTACAATTTACGGGATCATATATTCTGAAATTTTAAACATATTAGAAACAATTTAAATATTGTTATCCCTCGTCTAAAGTGTGAAAAGCAATTTACGAATGTATATTTTTCATTGTTAAAAGTTTATAGCTGTTTAACACATGAAGCACCTAAGCAACCAATGGTTAATGACGATCGGTAATATTGGCAGAAACACTATAAGATCTGAAGGTTCATGGAGGTTCTATGATTATAACAATTGTATTATTGATGACTATTCAGACAGTTACCTTACATGTGCTTAAATGTGTTTCAACCATGGTGGATGTCACAGTCAAGTGAGCTAATCAAGATAATACAAAACACTTAACATGAATTTGTGTTTTAATAAAACTTTCATCAAAAAGAAGTTTACAGTTATTAATGTGCCCCTATTTCAAAAAGTATATTCTGTAAATTTGTTTTAAATGATAAGTAAAATAGACCATTGTCTTTCCATAGCAGGAAAAATAACAGATGTGTGACAACCAATTCAAAACTTATGGTCAATTGTGTAAATTGTAAAGAAAACCGATTCCGCAAAGTCAATAAAATATCAAAGGATTCTTATGTTCTTTCTCCTTTACAAAGACTAGAGAATTTTAACATTACCGGCATGTCAGATTACGGCTCTGTTGACAAAGTGCGACACTTGTTGTGACAATCCGCTCTAAATATTGATCAAAATATGTTAATCAATTCGTTAATGTCTTTAGCTTAAACTAGCCCTTATGAAGACGACCTTAGGACATCAAACCAAGTGACGTTGGGAAATCATTACTGATGACAACAGTGGTGAATTTAATACCTAGGAACGTTGTTTTCTTTTGTGTGGACAGAATGGTTATATGATTGATTGATTGATTGGTTGGTTGGTTGAATGATTGATTGATTGATTGAATATCTATTTAATTTTTTTATCACTTTGGTTTACAATAGGCATTGTGTTTATTCAAACTTATACGAACATTATTCAGAAAGTACACTCTAAAAATTATTTTACTCTTTGTTGAGTAAAAAGGTCACAGCTCATTGTTGAGTAAAATCTTACTCAACATTGAGTAAAATCTTACTCGGTTAGGTCAATATTACTCAATGTTGAGCACATCTTACTCAACGTTGAGCAAAGTTTACCCAACGTTGAGTAAAGTTTATCCAACGTTGAGTAAGATTTTAATCAACAAAATGAGCTGTGACCGTTGAGTAAGTTTTTACTCCATAAGACTAAGATGATTTTAAGAGTATAGTAAATTTAATACAAGTAGATCTTGCACATGTATCAGTTCACCTTTTTCATTAAGCTTTCGTCTTTACAAAGCCTTTTTTGTTGGGTGGGGGGGGTGTAACCTCTATATTTGCAAAAAATTCATTGACCTTTTTTTTTATTTTTACTCCTACGATAAGCTATAAAAAGCCGTGAATACCTCGCCAGTCATACAGAAACAATCTCAATTCACTACGCTAACGCTACAATTAAATCCAAACCATGCTAACTATTACCTTAAAATATATTGCAAATGACCGTCTCTCCATGAGCATGGTTAGTGAAAAAATATTTAATGTAGCATGAAACTACAGCTAGACATAGATACGACACATTCGCAACGCTATCAATACTTAATCCAAACACCTGCTTAACGGGTGAGTCGTACCAGCTAATGCTTCATCCAAATTATATTGATACACAAATATAGCATATTTGTGAATTTCAATATGTCAGGTTCGTAGCGAGGTTTATGGTTGTGATCATAAGTCATAAATTGGTCAGAAAAAAGTGTAATACGCCACTTAAACACAGGATTAAATATGTAAATTTTAGGTCCATAAAAGTATACATGGACATCACCAGATAAAAGAAGAAAAAATCAGATTGATCATGTTTTGGTAAACCAAAGATGCAGGTCATCAGTTACGGATAGGAACAATGAGAAGGGCAGACGTTGGCAGCGACCACCAACTCGTTAAAACAAAGATTAAACTCAAATTGATGAGACAAAGGCAAAACTCAAACATAAGGACAAAGTTCAATGTCATGAAACTACAGGACAAGTCAGTCAAATGCAAGTTTAGCCTAGAGCTCAAAATCAAGTTTGCCCTTTTAAAGGCCCTACCAGAAGAGCCGGATATAGAGATTTTGTAAAAAATTACAACTAAGCTGCAAAGGAAATTATTGGAACTAAAAAGAAAGAAACAGAAACCTTTGAAAAGTCCTGAATCATGCAAAAATGTAGAAGAACGAAAACAGCTTAGACTCAACATCGACAATGCAAAATCCAATAGAATTAGACAGTTAATAATAATAATAATAATTATTATAATAAATAATTAGTAACAATTAGTACAAAGTCAAAGACAAAGAGGTCAAGAAAAGCATGCGGAATGACAACAGACAGTGGATGGTCAATCTTGCAAGTGATGCCCAAAGCGCGGCAGATAAAAAGACATATGAAATCACCAAAATATTGTGCAATGATAAACCAAGGAATGCAACAAGTGTTAAGAACAAACAAGGACACATAATTACAGATGATGATGGAAGGAAAGAAAGTTTGAGAGATCACTCTAAAGAAATATTCAATAGAGGCATACCTACAAACCGAAATCAGCCAGGAGAATTATCCTGAGATTGAGACAATAAAAACAGACCCGATTACTAAAGAAAAGGTAAACTCTGCAATTAGAAAATTACATAAAGGAAATTGGGGGGGGGGGGGGAAACTACCAAAAAAAGGAAACCTTGCAGATTGCGGAAATTGGAGGGGAATAACTCTCTTACCCATAGCTAGTCATCTCTTTACATACATTTCGTTGACTTTGAGAAAGCATTTGACTCTATACATAGGAATGGTTTATGGGAGATAACGAGACAATACGGTATACCAAGCAAACTCATTAATATGGTGGTACTGCTGTACTCCGAAAGTATGTGTGCAGTGTTATGAAGGCGAATTATTTGATTGGTTCAAAGCAAAGACAGGCGTCAAGCAAGGCTGTGTCATGTCTGGATTTTTATTTTTTCTTCATTATTGACTGGATGATGTGTGAGACAACCAGAAGTAACAACACTGGAATCAGATGGCAATTTATGTCCAAATTTGAAGATCTGGATTTTGCTAACGACATTGCCCTATTATACTCCACTCACTTACAGATGCAGATCAAAACAAACAAAATGTCTGGACTTGCCAAAAGAGTTGGACTAAAAATCATTGACAGAAAGACTAAAATCTTGAGATCGAACAAAAAGAATGGCCCTGTCAAATTAGATGAAAAGGGCATTGAAGATGTAAATGAATTCACCTATCTTGGTGCAATTGTGAGCAAGGAGGGTGGTGGAGGAGGCAAATATATAAATAGTAGACTAAATAAAGCAAAGACAGCATTCACAAAATCAAATAAAATTTGGAGCTCAAATCAGATCAGCAGAAATAACAAAATCAACTGTCAGACCTGTTCTACTATATGGATGTGAATCATGGAAGATCCTAAAAAGTAATGAAAAAACGTTAGACTCCTTCCAATAAAAATGCCTCAAAAGAATCATGAAAATCTTTTGGTCGAATGTAATCTCAATTGATGAACTCAATAAGATGACTCAAACCAACAGAATAAGCCAAGAAGTCAAAAAGAGAAGATGGAAGTGGATTTGACATGTATCGAGAATGCCAAATAATCACCATTGCATGACAGCTTTGACATGGCATCTGGACGGCAGAATAAGAGTGGAAAGGCCGAAAAAAAAATGGAGAAGGACTGTTGAGAAAGAAAAAAAAGATGGACAAACTGGAGTGAAGTCAGAGGGCATGCTACCAACAGGACACAATGGAAAATTAGCGTGGAGGCCTTATGTGCCACAGGTCACGAAGAGGATATGTAAGGCAAGGTAAGGTAAAAGTATACATTTTTTAAAAGCTTATTACAAGGATACCTAATATGTACGAATTTGATTTCTTCATCACAAGAGCCGTTAATACAGGTGAAAATATGTGTCAAGGTCGCAATTTGCTGAAACTGATTATTTGAAAGATTCATATTCATTTTGCTTACTTTAAAACACCAGCAAATCGCTTTTTCTTTAACCCTTGTCTTACCAACGTATATTTTGTAACGTTTGTTACTAACGGGGGGGGGAACCACCCCCCCCCTCTGAAATTGAAATTGGAGTTCTAAAAGTTGCTTTGCTTTATACCATAGTATTGGGTAGGGTCTCCTCTATCCATTTATACCAAAATCATGAAAATCGGCCAAGGCGTTACGTAATTATGACGTCATTAGTACTTCCGTTTTAGGTGAATACCATGCAGATATTTTTCAAAATGGCGACTTAAAATTTGCTCAGGTGGCAACCACCCCCCTACCTTCCGACTTTAACGAGGTACCCTGACCCCCCTGAAGGTGGTACATACGATTTTTTTTCGCTAAAATGACCGCAAAGGATGAACTTACAACTACCAAAACCCCTAGGTCATATTCGTTTGCGTTTTTATGCGACAGGGAATCATCCGTTAGGAGGGGGGGGGGGTAACTACCACCCCCTTGGTAAGACAAGGGTTAATACAAAGGATTTTATAATTTCAACATGTATTGTAAGTTTGAGCTCCATATATATATTTTTCTATGAGGGGATTATTACGTGCTTGTAGAATAGTAAATGCTCCTTTTTTTAATTTTTACAAATGTTTAAGCATTTTTTTCGCACTTCAAAATACTGAAGAAAAAACAGGGTCACTGTATTAGTGTTCAGAGAAAATGATAAAGACGGGCATTTTTCAAAAAAAATTAATAAGTTTGATGGCATATCTGCGTCTAGATAATTTTCTGCGTACATATTACACAGCAATGCGGCACGTGATTAACGAAACGTTAGAAACCATGCGTTCAATGTGCATTAAACTTTTTGTACGCAAAACTGATGCAAACAATTTATTTATTTATTTATT
>JXSR01S001408.1:36411-48456 GCA_000969725.1 Ophiothrix spiculata
TCCTCTCCTATTCCGCTCTCCATATCCGAATTTCCCCATGATATTTTCTTCCCCTTCTTCTCGCTGTCCAATTTTGGCGTTGAAATCACCCATGAGTATTGTGTATGTGCTAGGAAAATCTTTCATGATCTTGTTGATGTCCTCATACATCTCCTCTACCACTGAATCATCATAATCACTTGTGGGAGCATAAACTTGTATTACACACATTTCATAAATTTAAAAGTCAACAAATCCAGTATTTTAACATGAGTCATGCGGTAGTACCATGCAGATTCTTTACTACTTCCCTGCGTGTGTGTAAAACACACAGCTGCAGAGTGTAAACGCATTCTCTGCAGCTGTACGCGATTGTTAACTCACATGCGGGAAAGTCGTTCAATTAATTTGTTCACGTCTCCACTATTTGACCAATAAAACAGGAATTAGCAGCTAACCATTTAAAACCAATAAGCAGTGTAGGAAAGCTTGAAAATCATGTAAAAATGTTCGAAAATAGCCTGAAAATAAATAAAATTTAAAATGTGTACATTTTGAGCACTCAAAGGCCTGAATTCAGGCAATTGCCTGAAAACTTACATCCCTGATAAACAGACTGTATGGACTTATTCAAGAGTAGACAGGGTTAGAACACTTTTTCACTTACAAAATTCAAGGACTTTTCCAAGAAGAATTCAAGGACTTTTCCCCTTATCAGCAGCGGCCGGCGGAATATGTGTCAACAAATAAAATAAATTTGTTTCGCTCAATTTTGGATAAAAATAATTGCATGGTAAATTCTTTTGACATATTAATTTTTAACATATCTGACATTAAAAATTCCAGGACTTTCAAGGACTTTTTGATAAAGTCAGTTTTTCAAGGCCTGGAAATTGCAAAATAAAATTCAAGGAATTCAAGGACCCATACTAACCCTGTAGTAGTAATTGCAATTCTCAGTCAACGCAGCCTTCCATTGCCGGAGTACACTTATTCTTGTATATATTTTCTCTATTGGTGGAATATCAGAACTCAGGAGGGAGGGGGGTCAGAATAACATCACATGATGTATCATGACTCATGATATACAAATCTGTGTGACATGAGTCATGATACACAAATGGTTGCATTAAATACAACATGATGCTTCAAGTGAGGTCTGCACAATAATTGGAAGAAGAAGAAGAAGAAGTGAATTCTGACATTCCACCACTGACGGAAATATGCCAATAACAAGAAGAATCTATTATGATGAGTCATGAAGTGTCCGACATATGCACATGAAAAATGCATGAGGTACAAAATCTTGCACCCTATAAGTGAACACAATGGTCATGAAGTGTACCAGTAAAATGGCTCCATGATTATAACCAATACGTTTCTCAGCCAAAATAATCTCAGCAACCCTAATGTTAAAAATGTTAAAGAAGGTGTTGCAAAGAATCTATGCAATAAAGAGGCCTCTTAAGGTAACAGGATTCTAATGTCAGGAGAAAAATAAAATACATGATTCTCTGTTATGAAACCAAAGCAGTTTGAAATTATTGTAGGCCTACCCTGATTTCTCCCTGATGAAGTCTCAAATTCCATGATAATTATTTTTACAAAAAAACACAAAAAAGGGTTATTTTTAGACCGAAAAGTATGGAGATCTGACATACCGGGGACAATGAGTCCAACTGACTACTTGCAACTTTTTTGGCCAATCAAAATTCCCTGAATTTTCCCCGACTTTGAGGCATTTTTATCAAATTCCCTGATTGGAAAAAAGTAAAATAATTATCCCTGATTTCCCTGATATACTGTATGCTTACCAATAGGACCCAGGTCTGGGAGCACAAAATGACCATTGAATACTTCTAATATGTAGCCCCTTGATGGACCCATCACTTCAACACTGAATCGCATTCCTTGCTGGAAGATCAAAATTTAAAATGAGAATCACACATTATCATAATACTGCCATACATGAGGACATACCTGTCAACATTTCAAATTTCTGAATCGGATGATTACGTGTTTTTCAGTGGAGGAGTTATTTACTGGTGTGCGCCCATGATAGCAAAGATGATAAAAATATTTTGGCGCATCCATGGTAATAGGCTTACTTTCAGCGCTCTTGGTGTGTAATACAACTATACAAAAATGCCAACTATAGCAAATTTTCACGATAGCGGGAGACCGCGGTAATTTTTTTTGAAAATTGGGAGATTTGGCTTAAAATGTAAACCCAATCCGTAAGGCGGGAGCACTACCAAAAATAGGGAGAAACCCAACAAAATCGGGAGACTTCACAGGTATGCATGAGGATGCTAGTGGAAACTGAAGTACAGTTGTATTGTCCACACCAAGCCTACCATCATCCCTTTATTATCCCTTGGCATATTTAAACCCAGAATTCTGGTAATTCTTAATACTCTCAAACCATTCAACAGATTTCAACTTAGTAAACTTCACATCAACATTCAATATAGTCTCAATCTCAGCACTGTGATTTCCTGTTAAAATTCCAATGTAACTTCAAATTTTAAATTTAAAAAATCGACAGGACATATAAGGTTCTTTATTTCTATACCAAATTTGTACTATAATTTCAAAAGATATTGATTTAGAGAAATATGTCTATGCAATGGCAGATTTTAACACAGACCTACAGAAAGCTGACACACATTGGCCAATTTGGCCTTAACTTACTTGTATAACACAAATTTCATTAGATTCTACCAGCATTTAGTCACGCATCTCACATTACTCTGTATTTTACATAATGGGTGATTTTAACATTGATATACTGAAATGAAAAGCTGACACACATAGACACAGACTTCCCCGTGCCCCTCACTTACCTGTATTACACAAATCTCATTGGGTTCTACCAGCATCTTGCCAAACTCTGTCAATACCAATATTGCCCCTTGTTGTGGAACTAGATGAACAAATAAAAAACAGAATTACATTCTTATTGATATTTATATGCAAAGTCATCAGAGGGACTGTGTTAGGGTCTAATGGAAGCTGGAATCCATTAAAATTATACAAAGCAGTTAGTGGAAGTGCAGTACACAAAACTTAAGGAGTATGGAGATACTGTGGAGACTAAAGGAAATGATTGCCGGATATGCCGGGAGGCCATAATACAGATCCACCATGTGTACAGATCTTGGTGGTAGTATACAAATACAACATGGTATAGAGGAAAGTACTGAAAATTACTGATCCAGAGGTGTTGGATGTGTGTGAATACTTCCCCACGCGAAGCGGAGGGAATTCGCGTTGGGAAGTAGTCACAAGCACCCAACATCGAGGGATCGGGAATTGTCAATATTTCTCTGACACTAGTAATGTCCTATCCATACTTCATTGCAACATGAAGAGAAATTCAACTTACCTATGAGGAAATCCCCATCTGAGTTATAAAAGCACCTGGAAAGGACACAAATCATATTTAAGCAAGTTGAAAGGCATAGTAAAGTAATATAATCATAATTCCAATAAGATATAAAGGTTTCCAGTTAACAATATGAACAGTGGTTAAACTACATTAAGAATGCGAGGTTAAGGTACAATTGCCTCAACAATTGTCCCTTCTAAGGCAACACATCCAAACATCCCCCAACATATTAGAGGCAACCACACAAAACATCAATATAATCATATTCTTTTTTAAAAAACACTGTTTCAAAGATTTAAGAACAGGAAATTAACTTTAGACATAATGCAAAATCCACCTCCTTTATGACATTATGTGAATTACCACCGTACCATTTTGAGTTTCCAGTTGAACTGTTCAAGTATTAAATCAATGCAATATGGCCATGACCTGGGACTAGTTTCATTAAAATGAAATATCATTGTTAACAATTAACTGGATTTCACTAAGAGGCAAGTACCCTTTACAACTGTACTATGTATCATAGGGATTTATCACGGTGAAAATTCTAACCATTCGTACATTTATGAAGGGGCAAGAAGTTCTTGGTAACTAACAAAGGATCCTAGTCTAAGGATGTATTAACGATTAAGGGTGTTCTCGACATGCCGTATATCAACATGTCGACATAAAGCATATCTCAATATGTTGACATGAAATCCCATTCGTCAACAGAACAAGGCATGTAAAACATTTAAAAAATGACCATGACTGCAGCGTCTGCAGGCAGAAAAAAATAAATATCACTCACAAAACCATGTTCAATAGCTCAAATTATTGTTTTGTTTGTTTTATTTTACTTACTCAAGGCTTTAATTAAAATCTAAAACGTCTAATTTTGAAAAAAAGTTTACGAACGGTACTGGCAATGTATGTGGTATTGCATTTGTATTGTTATTGTGTGGAGAACCTCACCTCTATATTGGTAAATGAACTGACTCACATACTGATATGGATGTTAACAACTGAAGGAAATATGGTGATCATCATTGATCCCAAGTGGAGTCAGTTTTTTGGAAGTTCTTTAAAACTACTTATTTTCAAGTTGTTTTAGTTATTTTTTTTCATTCATCTGCTGCAGGCACCAATTTAATAAGCCATTGTAAGATCAACAAAATATCAGTTTCAGATCTTCATTTTGTGTACACCCAAATTGGTACAACAGCATGTGTAAGCTTTTCTGGACCATCTGGAAAATCATCTAGTTTATGACAAGGTTCGAGATTTGACCCCGATTTTACTGCCAAAAATGGCAAAAAATAAAAATTCTTTAAATAAAGAATGACACATGTTTCTAGGCTAAAAATTGTGTGTAGAATTCAAATATGAAGTCACAAATGCTTAATCTTGAACTTGAAATTTCCTCCATTGACTAATACAGGGCCGAGATGGTCGGAAATGGGGTAAAAACGGACAAATCCAATTGTTAAAAAAATTTGCATTTTTTTATTAAACATCCTAAGCAAAAATAAATATAATAGCCTCATTGGCAATAGTCTTGAGCATATTCCTTTTGACTTTTATGTCCATAGGGCTTGAAATAAAAAAATGCAAATTTTTTTAACAAACGCCCATAATTTTTTTGCACTTTGAAAAATTAAGGGGTAGGGGTAAAATATATGAAATTTTCTTCATCTTTAAAGAAGTAAATGTGTTTTAAAAGGGTAAAAACTTAAATACAAGTAATTTACACACAAAATGGGAGGTAAATGAAGTCTGTAGAACCTTCCTATGAGATTTTATGTTGATTTGTTGTCCGATTTTCTGGAAAAACACCTTATCTTCGGCCTACTTTTGTCACGCGAAACATTGATTTTGAGGGTACATTACAAGCAAATGATGCAAACAATTTGATTTAAAATGGTTGTATTTGAAGTATTTTAGTATGAATTATGCAAAATACGATATAAAAGATTGATACCACCATGTGTTTTAGGTGTACAGGGCAAAATGTTATGGTTGGTAAAATATTTTGTCACCGAAAAGTGCTCATTTTTGACCATAAATGGACGAAAACCATAAACTTCCAAAAAAACTATAAAGGATAGGTGATTTTTGGTTGCATAATCAGAAACTATGGATATTTTTACCTAGGAAATAATATATTTACATACTTTTTACTAATATTTTCACCCCTTAATAATTTTGTCACACTTTTGGCAGTGAAATCGGGGTCAGATCTTGAACCTTGTCTTATGTTGACCAACTGACATTATGTCAATATAGTAATTAATTTATTGCAACATTTCGACATGAAAAAACGGTCTCGACAACACCCTTATAACGATGCATATAAACGTTATTGAAATCAACACCTGATCTTGATTAACAACTTACTTGTCTTTCATGGATGTATTACACGCATAGATGTGAGTAGCGACTCCATTCCTACTCTTAGGATCGCCAGCTCCACAAACCGTTCCAAGACCCTGTTAACAACAGTTCATAATAACTACTTATATTGTAACACTGTGTACTATTAGGCCAAAAATAAAACGTTGTTTGCTTATCCTCAACTGAACGACCTCAATTTTGGAAATCAGAAAACAGATTTTTGTTTCTATTTACTGTACAAAAGAATACAGACCCTATTTTTGGAAATTCCTGAAAAAGGTTCTGTTTTCTTTTCATATTTTTTGCATTCTGAAGATGCAGAAAAAAATGTTTATGTGAATATTTTAGTTGTTTTATAATGTATATTTATTCATTTTGACACTAAAATTATCTTATTATTTTACATTCTGAGCCTTGATCAACACATACATACAGTGGAGTTTGCTAGTAAATAAAAAGAAGAAGAAGAAAAAAAAGAAGAAACCCTGACTGACAGAATTTCAAATTCAATTGAGGGCAAGCAATTTTTTTTGGCCTTACCCATGTTAGAAATTGACTAATGTTGAGTAGAGCATCACCCACAGATTGTTGTACATACAGGGTGCCTCTTTAGTTTCATGATGATGGGAGATGAACACTGCTTCCTTGTAACAAGTACTATCTAAGGCCCTGTATCAATTGGATGTACTCATCATATGCTATGTGCCCTTGTCTCGTTTTCCATTGTTTGTAATTGTGCGGCGCTACACAGACAATGAGGATCGTTCTGCTTAGTGATCAAATCAATGGTCTAGTGTACGGCAGATATTTCTATAACCTGGTGCTTACCAAGTATGAACATGTTAATTATTGGTGCTGCCAGGTCATAGGAATCATCTGCCGGAACCAGGTCAATGATATAATCTCTAAGCAGTACGAAGTTTATTGTCTGTGTTGCGCTGCACAATTACAAACAATGAACAACGAGACAAGGCACACAGAATATGGGTACAGCCAATGGATACGAGGCATAAAATAACAGTAATGCAGTTTAGTTGGAGAAAACAAACAATCTACCCTGCTCATATAAGGAGCAAGACACAACTTTCAAATTAGTTTAGTACAACTTGTGGTGCATCGCAATCAAATCTAGAATGGTCAAAGGGTAGGACTGGACTTTACAGAAGGATATTTTAATATAAAGGGTGGGTTAAAAATAAAGGAGGGGGGTTAAAATGATACTACCAACTGCCACCTACATTTTATGGGTGATACATACCCCCGGGGAGGGGCACTCAAATTTGAAAATGACAGGTATGTGCGGACTGGGGTATACTGAACTGAGTTTGATCCAAAAAATAGGCCTTTGAAAACCAAAATTTTTGCTGAAAATGGGGTCTGAAGAGTGGCCTGGAGGGTCTTGACCGTTGAACATAGGTATCATGCTCATATATGAGTGAGCCCCCCGGGTACATACCTGTACAAAATCGACACTGCCTTCTGATGCATCAGGAATATCAAATGGGTGCCACCTCAACTACAATATGAAAGAAAAAATGTGTAAACAATGTCAAAAGTTTGTAAGATGCACCATAATAAATGAAAACAGCTACCGATTTATGTAAATATATACATTTGAATGTAAAACATGATAACTGAATCACCAAGAGAAAACAAGCAAAGAATACATTCAGATCTTTGCCTTCGGCTGTGGTTATATCAATCAAGTGTCGAAACCCAAAATATAAATTTAGATAAGGGGACAAAAAAAAAAGAAGTTCTACGGGCCCAACCAATCCTAAATTTCCATTTTTGAAGATTTTTTTTAGTTTTGTCAAAATCATGTAAAATCAGCCATTTTTTGGCCAAAATTTAACAATTTTGGTTAAAAATTTATTGAAAATTATTCATTTTTTCTGGACTTTTGGGGTTAATTAATTAAGCAAAGAAAAAAAACTAGAAAAAAATTTGCCCGACCGATTGACCCTACTTGAAAGGTCCGTCCACTCGTAAAACAGATATTTTTCAATCAAATAAACTACATGTACATTGCTCTTGAATGGGGTAATCTACATGGGTGCTTAGGGCTGATGACACCATCTCTGCACAGTAAAGTAAGTCTTCCAGTATAGCAAAGATTAATTGCTGCAAAGGAAAAACCACATCAAGTACCAAGTGCAAATCAAGATGTCAAGATGAATGTGCATCTTCATTAGCTGCTTTGCAGTAGACTATGCTACACAGGCGTCACATCCGTCTCTCCTGTACAGTATGCTGCGTACATGCGTATGTGTAAGAGCCGGGTGTAAGAGATGTGGATCTAAGATTTGGATCAGGGTAAAGAAAAAAAATAAACCTTTCTGGGAACTTTTATTGTGCTGATGAGAAATTTCTGTAAGATTTATGAAAAAATGCACGAATCACTGTAAAAACTTGCCGGTTTTTGACAGTAATTTGACATTCACCCCAAAATTCGGCTCATTAATTTGTCTATCGTTCAATAATGCAAGAAAAAAATCACTTGTCGTCAGAAATTCTCATGATTTTTATTATTATTATTTTTTTTTTTAAGCTTACATATTTTTTTTTTTGGTCTTCAACTTTTTCCTGGGAACGGTGTGGCCGCGTTACCGCGTATTTTGAAGCCCTTATCTGGATCTCCAAGATGCGCATGCATCTGAATCTGCGCTCTGCCTAGCAAGCCATGTTAGTAGAGATCCATCCAATACCTACAACATGATTAGGTATTTTCACAAGACAAACCTGAATTCCACAAGAGTAAAAAATTACGCAAACGATCAAAGCAAGTTCTAAAGAAAACCTTTTCAAAATTACCTGATTGGGGTTTGGTTTCCACTCATCCCAGTTATTGGTCAGATTGCCCTGCTCAATGGGTTTAAATGGCACATGCATTACTGATGGTCTGATACGATAGAACCAGCTGCGTTTATTGGCTGTCCTCGGTGCGGTGAAAGCCGTCCCTGACAGCTGCTCTGCGTATAAGCCATACGCACACTTCTGAGGGCTATTCTGTTTAAAGAATAAAATAATATGATATTAGCAGGAAGCAATTCTTTTTGTTTAATCTGCAATTGAATACGCCAGTACAAGAAAACCCCAACTCCAATAGCTCCCTTCTGTTAAGTTCTGCAAAATATAAACGCATACAAATCTCTGAAAATTCTTTTCACGTCACTAAAAAGCATTTCCATGTCTGTATCCCAATCATAGTGTACTATAACAATTATCTAACAGTGTCTAAAAAAGTCAACTACAAGGTCAAATGTGACACTATGATTAGGATATATTGACATGGAAATGCTATTTTAGTGATGTGAAAGCATATTCAGAGATTTGTATGCAAATTTATATTTTATAAGTATTCAAATAAGGAAGCTATTGGAGTTGGGGTTTTATTACACTGGCGTATTCAATTGTTTTGTCTGTTTTCTACTGTTCTGTGTTTCAAATTTTCTAGTTTGAGATCTAATAAATATCTTGTTTCTACACCTGCGATAGCCAAACAAATTATTTTTGACCAAACTGCTTCTCTTTTAATATATATATTTAATTGTCTATTCTCTCTCAATTCTAGCTATTTCTGTATATATTCCTTTTACTTTTTTGACTTCACTACATTGTTAAGCTCTTTTCCAATTTAAGTTCATATGAACTGTTTTCCCCATAATAACACTATCATGACTATGCTAAAAATAACTGAATATTGAAAAATTAAGCTTTAAAACACACTTTTTGGACTGCAATTCCTAAAGTTTTTCCCCGCTGCATAAAAACGCAAAAGCGCATCCTTTGCGGTCATTTTGATTTAAAAAAAATAGGGGGGTACCACCTAAGGTGGGGTTAGGGTAGGCCGTCAAAGTTGGGGTGTAGGAAGGGGGGGTTAGTGAAGCCCCGGAAAATTTAAGTCGCCATTTTGAAAAATATATGCATTATGATGCTAAAACTTTCAGGGTATGTTAGAATTATCATTTCCCTTCTTTATTAGCAAAATATCCGATGAAAATCAGTCATTTAGAACTTTTGTAGCGATTTTTTGAAAAAGTGGCAATTTTTTCCAAAATCCTGATTTTCTGATCCGAACGAGCTTTATGACGTCATTATTATGTTTCCCAACGCCTTGACTGATTTTTGTGATCTTGGTATCATTGGATAGGAGAGGACCATACCTATCTATTGATATCAAAACCAAGTTCATAGGGGGTTTCGTTCCAAAAAATTAGGGAGGTTGCACCCCCCACCCCCCCTTGGGTAGACGTGTTACAAAAAATAGCCTGGGTAGACAAGGGTTAAACCTGAAGTAAGCGTGAAATGGGGATCATGAGAAGCGGAAGTTGAGGCTAGATAAGGGGCTTTACCGGAGCATATGGTACCATCAATATTATGTGAAATCAAAAATAGAAATCCTATGCCTCAAACTGAAGGCTGCATGTAGAGCAGCTCCTCAAAATTAGTGTATGCAAAATGGTTTAGATCCTTGTGCAGTTAGTGAGTGGTAATACTTACAGTTGCCTAACATGGACCTGCCGACATATTGAAAAAGGAACTTATTATGTACCTGGTGTGAAGATATGACAGTGTGAAATAACTTATAAAACTTTTACAAATAACTTTTAAGCAGAAAATCGCAAGTAATGATATTCCACAAACAGCTTATGCTCAGGTTAATCTATATGAACCTGTAGTGATGATGTATATATTTGTGCCTAGATATATTGTTGTAGGTAACCTGGTCACGAACATGATATTTGGCAACTTTATAGATGGTTCAAAAGAAATTTAAGACGGTTTACATTTCATACCTAGAGCTTTCTTATTGGTGGCTGTTAATTTACCCTTTGGTTTACATACAAATACTAAATGTGGTTTCGTTTATAAATGACACTACTTATAGGGTAACCAGAGGTGCATTGTCTTTTTTAAAGACATTTCTTGTTTGACTTCACTACATTGTTAAGCTCTATTTAGTACATTGCCCATAAGCTTTTAATTCTATAAGTGGAATCTCGGCTAATCCCTTTAAAGCATGAGTTATATAGGCCTAGTCCATAAAGTTTCTTTCACACCAATCAATATTCTTGAACATAAGTTACACTTCATCAAATATTTATGGGAATGATTTTGATGCCTCATATACTTTGTCTAAGTTTGTCATGTGTATTAAATAAGCTCACTGTTACAATAAAATGATCAAGGCGAGCGATAAATTTGTGTAGCGTTTCAATTCACTTCTCAAAATGCAAAATATGTAAATGATCTGCAGATAACAAAATTATTACATGTGCCTTTAATTAAGACTTACCTGTCCTTTTGGTAATGCATCTGGACAGCGTGGGTCCTCCGATGAAAATTCATTACCAAAACCACTGATATACTGCAAAGAAAAAGTTCAAGATTATCTGAGCTTATAGAGTTATTTTGCACCTGTAGTCAACCATAAAAATATTGTCGTCCAATAAATGAAGTGGCATCCATTTCCGAGTTTCATATCTCCACATATTTTGTTCACAAGGTCATATGTCAATTTAACGAAATTTAAAATAAATTATACACATTAAAGGTACTTAACATATACATATTATGCACTGTAAATCTAATCAGTTCAAGAGTATGTCACAGGGACTTCTATTTGAAATTGGCAGGGGCTCTATCAAAAGCCCTCCTGAAGTTCTTTAGGGGAGCAATTAGGGGAACTATCTGGACATTTAGATGTAAATACCATCATGCAAGGCGCTCTATTAATTGAGCCCCCATAAAGCATTTGAGGGGAGCAGGGTGGCTCAGTAGAGCTCACTCCCCTCAAACGGAAGTCCCTGATGTCATCCAATCCTTCCTACATTGCAAGTGGTATCCATTTCCAAGTTTCATATCTCCACTAGCGTTCTCTCATCTCACAAAGATATCAAAATACTAAATGATGTAATGAATAGGGGTATCATTAATTTGAGTAACTGGTTTAGATCAAATAAGCTCTCTCTTAACCTGAAGAAAACTAATTACATGTTATTTGGTTCCATAAATAAGACTATTAAAATTAATAATGACTTTAAAATTTCATTAGATGATACAGAAATAAATCGTGTGAATGAATTTAAATTTTTGGGCGTAACAGTTGATCAAAATCTTAGCTGGAAGAGTCATATTAATAATCTACATAGAAAATGCTGCAGTAGTGTTGGTATACTATACAAGGTAAATAAATTCCTTCCCGAATCTGCCCTTTTGAGTCTTTACTACACTCTCATTTTGTCACACTTTAACTACGGTATAACAGCTTGGAGTTCAGCGGGTGATGTAGATAAAAA